>PVJD01005168.1:0-111467 GCA_004026545.1 Mormoops blainvillei | reverse complement strand
GGGAGGACGGGCCTGTCTCGTTCACCAGGTGACACTGCACTGGAACACGGTCGCTCTTCCAGAAGATGTCACGACGGGTGATTAGCTCCCATGATCAAAGCCAGGCCTGGTCTGACCTCCCCGCCTCCCGCCCCCCGCCCCCCCACAAAGGCCGGCTTAGTGTTCTCATTCTGGTTGTTGTCATTTATTTATCTGTCTGCATAGGCTGTAACTGACTGTCACCCTCTGGTCACAGCAGCACATGCGAGGTCGTCGGGGTCACTGGATGTGCAGCCGGATTGGAAAGTTACAAGCAGGGGGCCCAGGGATCTGCACTTGAATGAGTGCCTCAGGCCGCCCGCCCCAGTCCACCCTGACCCCCAAACCAGCCAACCCCTGAGTCTCCTTCCCCCATCAAGGCCTCCAGCTCCGCCCATTCTGTCCTGAATTCACTTCCGGTCGCTATTGTGACAAATTACCACAAATCAGTGGCTTAAAAAGACACAGATTTTTTATCTTACAGTTCTGAGGCCAGAAGTCCAGAATCGGTCTGTCTTACAAGGCATTGGAGGGGCCGCACCCCTCTGGGGCCCTGAGGGAGCCTCGTGTCCGTCCCTCCCTGGCGTAGTCTACGGGCCGCTGCCTGGCTCACTGATGGTCCCACGTCACTGAACCTGTCACAGGCACATCTGCCCCGACGCTGACCCTCCTGCCGTCGTCCTGTGAGGCCCCTTGTCATAGCGCTGAGCTCCCCGATGCTCCGGATAATTTCCCATCTCCAGATCCTCAGTTGGACACATTGGCAAAGTCCCTTTTGCCATGTCAGGTCCATAAGTCACAGGTCCCGGGATTAGGACAGGGATGTCCTGGAGGGCCATTATTCCACCCAGCCCCCACCCCACCTTGCCCCGCACTTCCTCTCCTGCCCCTCCCACACGGCCTGCACCACCTGGAGTCTAAAAGCCCCCTTGTTTTCAACTGCAGGGATCAAGTTGGGGGCAGGGTGGATTTGAATCCTGGCCCTGCTGCTTCCAGCCATGCGGCCACTGCAGTCCTGAAACTCCAGCGCTGTGGTCATCAGCTCCCCCCGCGCCGCCCCGTGAGCTTTCTGACACCGACCTCGGGGTTCTGGGAGGGTTAACTGAAGCCCTGGGTGTGAGGGCTCCCTCCCTGGGCCTGCGGGTGGACAGCATGCAGCTAAGGGGGCGTTGCATAGTCGTTATTTTCAGGGGTCCCCCTTCTCTGCCTTGCTTTGGGGTCTGGAGGCCTGTCCTGCTTTTGAAGACAGCTGGGTTCCCTCTGCAAGCCATCGCTCTAGGAGCCCGTGCCAGGAGCCAAGACTGGACTTCTCCGCCTGTCACGCGCTCTTGAGTTGAAGTCAGTCGGGGGATTGTTTGTCCACTGCCCCCCCCCCCCGCCGCCCGCCGCCATGGGGCACACAGAGCTGAGTGAGGCATGGCCCTGTCCTCGGCAGACTCTCCGCAGAGCTGGGTCGTGGTGCCGGCGAAAATAAAATTTCAAGATGGAGCAGCAAATGCCACAGTCCCTTAGAGAGGTGAGGAAGGAGTTCCGGCCGGAGGGCTGTGTGCTGAGAGAGGCAGGACAGGCTTCTGCAGGAAGCGGTGGCGGCCCTTTGTAGCCATCGATTACATCGCTGCCCCAGGCGTTGGGCCAAACTCCTTCATCAGCAAGATTGCTGCCCGAACGGCTCCGAATGGTGAGGGCGTCGCCCCGCCCCTGTCCTTTCAGGCCGGGGCCTGGCGCAGAGAGAGCTAGTGATGGGGGCCGGCGCACCCTGGGGTGCCCGCTCTTCCAGGCGCAGGCCTGGTGTGAGCTTAAACCTGCACAGTCGGGGGCCCGATTGGGACAGGGTGGCGGTGGCCCAAGCGCCTTCAGCCGGCCGGTGCAGAGCCCCCAGCCCACAGGAAACTGGCCGTGGGACAAGGCAGAGGCCGTCAGCTCTCCCACTTTGGAGATCTTGGCTCGTCACAGCCCAGCCGAGCCCCGCGTGCACCTCCGCACCCCGGCTTCCTAGAGCAATGGTGAGGCAGGAGGTAGTCGGGGGGAACTCCAGAGGTGCCCCCGGGCTAAGCAAACGGACATCTGTACAGGACAGAGACACTGTTCTAAGGCCGGCTGCCCCTGCTTTCTGGAAAAGCGCTGAATCACGGTGCATCACGCCTATCTGTGCAGAAGATGATCCATGTGCCCGCTTCATTATAACAGCATTATAATAAATTAGCATCGCGGGCCCCCCTGCCCTGGTGGCCAGTCGAGGAAAATCAGGGGAGGCCCCATGCACAGTAGCTTAAAAGTAAAATTTACGTTTAATACTTGCACACGCACAATAACAGGCCGCCGAAACCAGCCAGGAAATACCTGCCCTGTGAGAACAAAATCCCTCCAGCCCCTGAGGGCGGCACTGGAGTCGGCTCCTTCCCACGTTCTGCGGTGTGTACTATCGCTTCGTCAACCTGCTCTCTCTCTGCTATAAACTCCCTGAGCATTCGGTTCAATTTATTGTTCATGATCACTTAGAACCTGCTTACCTGTGCCCTCCTGCGACAAAAGGACCCCCAGGCAGCCAAGCACCAGAGTGAGCACAGGGACAATAAAATCGCCGAAAATGCACCCGTCAGCCAATGTACTGAGCAACAAAAGCAAACGCGAAAAGAAACGGTGTCTCCGCTGCATTAATTCGTGCAACACTAAGAGCGACAATCCCAAACCGAGGCCAGCTGCAGGCTGCCGGGGTGCGGTACCCGAAACACGGCCCCTTCCCGAAAGTCGCGGGAGTGCAGCTCCTCGTGGGCGCGCATGCTCAGTGGCAGCCTTGCAGCACTGCCCAAGTGCTAGGCACAATGTAACTTTCCAGCCTTCTGCAAGCTCGGATCCTGACTGTAGTTTATGAAAACCAAGTTTTAGTTACCCTCATTTTTAACTTTATTAATACCTTGTTCTTAGTTGTGCATCGGAGTAAAAATCCATGGGTTTGTATTTACTGTCTGCAAGGAAAGACTTCGTTCTGGGATTCATTCACCAACCATCCGGGAAGAGCGCTGTCGCCCAAACAAGTCCCTGAGCGAAGCCCACGGCCCTTCCTGGCCTGCAGCCCCATGGGCCTGGTCCCCTTTGTCGTGAGCCTCGGGGAAGCCCAGGAGTGTCACACAGGGATGGGAGAGGCAAGCCTGCAGGAGGGGGACGGGACTCTGGAGGGCGGGTGGACTGACCGAATTCACAGGCGATGCCTGGTCACAGCCCCACCGCTACTACGACCGAACTGCGTCCACCGTCGCCGCGTTCGGGCTGTTCCAGCTCCCTGGGTGTCATTTGCAGGAGGCTGTTCCATCTCCGGTGATCGGTGTGTCTATTCCGAGGAACCAGCACCTCGGCTGGCTGTTTCTGATTCATACGTGTTAACTGTACAACACGCATGGGCACTACTGAAGATGGTTGGAAGGAAGCCAGTGACAACCCAGCCACCCGGGAATAATGACGCGCCCTTCCAGTCCTCCTGGCAGGCGTCTGACTTAGAAACTGGAGCTCCCGCTGTGTAAGCGGGCTTTAAGGGCTCCCGGCCGCCTGCGGCAAGAGCGAGGTCGGGACAAGACTCTGAGCCTCGGTTTCCCAAGGCCGGGGGCTCTGCACGCCCGGCGGGCAGGAAGTCGAGGGTGGCAGGCGCGTCCCTGGGGCCCCGCGACCCGGCGGCCCGGACCGCGCCCAGCGCCCGGGGGCCGCCAGGGGGCGCTGTGGCGCATGGCCGCGCCCTGCCCGCGAGAGTTGCCGGGCGGCGCCCCGGCGCGTGCGCGGCGGCGGGGAGGCCGGGCACCGCCCCGTCCCAGCATGCTGTGCGGGTAAACAGACATGGCGGGCGAGGGCGACCCGCAAGACGCTGCGCACGACATGGGCAACCACCTGCCGCTGCTGCCTGGTAGCCGCCGGGCTGGGGCGGGGCGGGGCGGGGCGGGGCGGCGGGCGCGTGTTCGAAGGCCGCGGGCCGCGGGCGGGGGTCGGGCGGGGTTCGGGGACGTGGCTCCCGGGCTGCCGGGGGCCGGGCCGGGGCCGGAACCTCCCGGACGCCGGCCCTTGGCGGTGACAGCCCGCGCGCCCCGAGCGCGCACGTCCCGCCGAGACCCCCGCGGCGCTGTCACTCTGTCCCCGCGACCCGGCGGCTCAGTTCCGAGAAGGCCCGGGGACGCACGGCGCTGAGCCGGGACCCCGCCCCGCGTCTGTCCCTGTCTGTCAGCGTGGCCGCTATCTCTTAACCGCCTCGCCGCGGAGACACCGAGTGCTCGGTGCACGACCTGCCCTCCAGGCGTCTCCGCGGCTCGGCCTGGTCCGGGAGCGGGTCTCTCTGGGCGCGGCCCCCGGGGCTGCGGCTGTGACCAGGGTCGGAGCGGCGCGCTCTGCCGCCTTCAGAGGGGCGGGGTGGGGTGCGCCTGGAGGCCGCCAGAAGCCCGACCGAGAGATGGCTGGGCAGCTTGCACCTCGGGCCGCTGGCTGCTTGGGGTGGGGTGTGGGGGTTCTGTCCAAGACGCAGTTGTGGGTCCAGGCAGTTGCCTAAGGAAAGCTGTGCCTGGAGGGTCACCTGTGCCCCGCGGGAGCTGCGTGACTTGGAGGAGGGAGAGGCTGTGTGCACGCACACCATGCAGAAGGGGGGCCTGCTGTGCCCATATGAACCGGGATCCGAGGCCGTTCTGAATCCGGCAGCTGAACTGACACAAAGCCAAGCGTGTCACCCTGCTCTCGGCCCGCGCGCCTGCCTCGCCCGCAGTTTCCTGGCGGTGCATTCGCGCGGGACCCCCGCGGGGCCCCGGGGCGCAGGCTGCGCTGCGGCGGTCCTCGGCAGTCGGCGAGGTGGTCCTGGAAGTCCGCAGCGCGACAGGCTGTAGATGCAAGAGCAGCGCGTTTCTGAGTCACCCAGGAGTTGCCGGTGAGGAAGCCTCGGGCCGCCGGCCCAGCAGCCCGTGCGGCGCGCGCAGGTTCCAGGAGCGGGCGCCCCTCTTCCAGGGCCGGGGAAGCGGCGCCGCGGTGCCGATGCACAAGGAAACGGGGGAACAGCCGAGTAGGGGAAGAAAGGCCACTGTGTATAGGGCACTCATTTAGAGGCCGGAACTCAGAACAGCTAGGGGCTAACTTGTACAGTGCAGGGTTCCAGCCTGTGAGCCAAGAGCCAGCCCCTTCAGCGCTCTCCGCCGGGGCAGCCCCGCGGGTCTCCCCTGTGGCCAGGGGACGGCCTGGCAGTCCGCGTTGTAAATACAAGGAATTTGGTTAAGAGTGTTTGTGCCATCCGTTTGTATTTTTCATCTCTTGGTGAAGCATCTATGTTCTTAGGAAAAATTCCTGCTTACATGAATCGTCAGACCATTGACTGTTTGAATATGAGATGAAATAATTATGTTTTCTCTTTGACAAAGCTTTATATATGGGTATTCATAAGCCCAAAGCAGTGACGGTGTTGAAAGATATTTGTATGTTCTTGTCAGGGACCCGGCTGGAGGGAGTTCGATTTAAATGATGTTATACACAAAGGAAATGACTCTTGTGGTAACACTGTATTTACTTTGAAGATTATTTGGGGCACTTAGAAACACATGAAATACGAGGTGAAAAGGATGCTCCTGCATCTCAGTGGTTATTCTAGGCCAGGGCGGCTGTCTCAGCACCTCTGACACTGGGGCTGCAGGGTTCTTCGTCGTGGGCGGTCCTGCAGCTCGTTGAGCAGCATTCCCAGCTGCCCCCGCTCTGTACCGGCAAGGCTGCCCTGTTCGTGACACCCACCAGCATTTCCAGACATTCCCCACTTACCCTGAGGGACAGAGCTGCCCCCCAACCCCAGTCGAGCACCCCTGGTGTAGGGGAGGGGTCCCCTGTAGCTGGCATGGAAAGTACAGACCCTATTGGACAGAATAGCATCTGTTTAGGGCGGCTTTTCCTAACTTTTGAACCCATTGTTAGTGACATAAAGTTTTAGAGTAGATCAGCTTAGTTTTCATACTTTAAGTATGGAGAAAGTTTTCTAAGACACATCTTTTAAAATGTTTACTATTTCATGCAAACTTTTTTTTTTTGAGAGGGGGGGGGGAGGAAAGGGGGGTAGGGAGACAGAGAAAGAGAAACATCGATTTGTTGTTCCGCGGATGGACGGACACATTCAGTGTTGATTCTCTTGTGCACCCTGACCAGGGAATGAACCTGCAACTTTGGCCTATGGGGACGACGCTCTAACCAGCTGAGCTCCCTGGCCAGGGCCCCATGCAAACTTTATAAAATTCCAAAGCAAACTTTGTATGAAAATGATGGCAGACATTTCATTTTCAAACCGCGTTGCACAGCGGGACGTGACGCCACTGCTGTGGAAATCTGTCTGCCAGGTAGTACCTCCTTTGGGCCCTCGCCCCCCGCCTTCTGTAGCCAATTTTCGGAGCGAAAATTTGCAAGGGCCTCAGAGATCGTCTTAGTCATGCCCGCCTCTTTTCAGAGGAGGAAACTCAGGTTTAATCAAACTTCAGTCAGGTGTCAGAATTAGTGATGGGGAGAGGAGACGATCTCTCACACCAGAGAATGTCAAGAGAATGTCAGCAGTATGCCCCAGCGCCCCCCTGAGGAGGTGGGTCCCTCATCCCTGCAGTGGAGGCTGGGCTCCCGAGCTCCTTCTGACAGGAAGGTCACAGTGGAGAAACCCCACAGACACGGCCTCCCCGGCCTCAGCCGGGTGTTCCAGGTCGGAGTGTGCAGGGCAGTCAGCCATGTTGGCAGCCGTTCACCTCGGTGGTCTTCCTCCCCTGAGCACGGAAGCCCAGTCTGGTCATGGATCACATGACCAGAATGCCTGACCAGCGCCCCTCGCAGCTAGGAAGTGTGAGCCGCCAGCCCAGACGAGGCTAAGGAGATGGGACGCGTGATGGGCTGTGCTGGAGGGGGTCCTGGAGCAGCGGGAGGGCGTTAGGTACAAACTGAGGAAACCCAGATAAAACGTGGAGACGAGCCAGTGCTGGCGCTTCAGTGTGGCAGACGTGAGCCGCAGGGAGACGGATGTGAGCCGCGCAGGAATGCAGCTCTCCTGTGCATCTAAAGCAAACACTGGGCTGAGAAGGAGTCAGTGGCGGAGCCCGGCGCAGACCCCAGCCCCTGGGTGGCCTCGTCGTCCTGCTATAGACGGTCGGGAGGCAGCGGCATCTGGAGCCCTGTGCCCCAGGGCTCAGGCCCCTCGGAAGGGGGCTGTGCCTTCGAAAGGGAACCTGGCCCTGACACGGTCACTCATCTGGCTTATTCTCACGCCGTTTGTCCACAGCAGAGAGCGAGGAAGAAGATGGAATTGAAATGGAAGTGGAAGATCAGGATGGCAAAGAGGCCAAGAAACCCAACATCATAAATTTTGACACCAGTCTGCCAACATCACATACAGTATGTAATTTAGTAACCTCTAGTAGCTACACATCCAGTTGGCCAAAAAGTTCATTTAGTTTTTTTCCGTAAGATGGCTCTAGTAGCGCTTAGTTGTCTTTAACTTCATTCAAAACCATTTTGTAAGATTGTATTGTGACAGCTGTCTTATCAGTGTGTTTTAAAAGAAAAAAATCAAAATTGTTGAATTTTTGTGTAGCCATTTTAATATTGAAGATGGAAGAAACCATGCAGTGTTTTCAGTGTATTATACTTTGTTATTTCAAGAAAGGTAAAAACACAACAGAAACTCAAAAAATCTGTGCTATGTATGGAGAAGGTCACTGACAGAACGTGTCAAAAGTGGTTTGTAAAGTTTCGTGCTGGAGACTTCTCTCTGGACGACACTCCGTGGTCGGGTAGAGCAGCTGAAGTTGATAGCAATCAAATTGAGACATTTTAATTGAGAACAATCAACATTCTGTCAGGTTGGAAATAGCCGACATATTCAGAATATCCAGATCAATAATGTTATTGGTGAAAATGAAAAATGTGTCTTATTTTACAGAAAAAACTATACAGACTTTTTTGGCCAATCTAATATTTTGAACTAAAAAAATGACCTTGAATTCGTATGTGAGAGATTCTTACAAAATATTAGAATTTCCTCTGAGAGTCAAAGTGAGACTTTCCAGTTTATTATTAAGTAAGCATTTGTGCCCTCTGTTCGCATTCCTTTACCCTGACTTGCCGAATCACTGAGGGTGAGCGCTGTGACCTCCCTGAGGCGACAGCATGTCTGTGTCTGTCCCCCAGTACCTGGGTGCCGACATGGAGGAGTTCCATGGCAGGACCCTGCACGACGACGACAGCTGCCAGGTGATCCCGGTCCTGCCGCAGGTGGCCGTGATCCTGATCCCGGGGCAGACCCTGCCCCTGCAGCTCTTCCGCCCGCAGGAGGTCAGCATGGTGCGGAATCTGATTCAGAAGGACAGGACCTTCGCGGTTCTCGCGTACAGGTAGGCACACGCACGGCGGGGTCTCACCCCGTCACTCACCTGCCGTCGCCGCAGAGGTCTGCTGTCAGGCCAAAGCTGACGGTCACTGCGCATGCCCGGGAGACTGGTTGGGTGAGGGGAGGAGGGGAACAGTTCCGGTGGAAAGATGGCAAGTTGGGGTGTTTTGTTACTGCCATCGCCTCTCACCAGGCATTCAGCTTCACACACCGTTGAACCTCCAGGTATTTAAGGAGGAAGACGGCTTTTACGTTTTAACGTGAAGGACCACTTTTGCAGAAGAATGGCTGTTCCCTCAGAATCCCTGCTAGTCCCTTAGAGACCCTGGTAAACTGAAGCTGAAGTTCAGGCGTCCCGCGGCAGCTGTAGGGAGTCACAAGGGGCGGGCAGTGAGCAAACGAACCCGCAGCGGGGCGCGGGCTGCCTGCTCAGGGAGGGCAGGGCACGCTGCCAGGCCTGGCCCTTGGTGACTGGAGGGCTGCCTCCCTGTGTTTCGTGAAGCCGCCCCCTCTGCCTAAGCCCCCCTGCAGCAGGAACAGTGTGATTAGCTACGCAGCGAGAGCTCGTTACTGCAGCTTGTTTTCCCGTGGGGATCACTGCCCTCAACTTTGCACACTTAAAAATTAAACGTTCAGAACTGTTTCCTTTCCACATCCACCCCGGAAGCAACGCGCAGGAGCGGGAGGCGCAGTTCGGAACCACGGCCGAGATCTACGCCTACCGGGAGGAGCAGGACTTCGGGATTGAGGTCGTGAAGGTGAAGGCGGTGGGGCGGCAGAGGTTCCGAGTCCTCGAGCTGAGAACGCAGTCGGACGGGTGAGAAGCGCGCGGGTCCTCGGGTTGCGGACGCTTGGCTCTTGCGTCTCCCCGCCCTCTTGCTCTTTGTAACTCGGACTGGCTCTTCTCCTTCCCTTTGGAGGGTTAGTCTGGCGGCCACCAAACTTGCTGTGCGTCCCCGTCACTTCGGGTGTTTCTAGAACTACGGAGGCCTGTGCCCCAGCCTCTTTCCCAGTCCTAGTAAGGGATGGGCTGGGGGAGGGCTGCAGCCCCCCGTCCGGGATTCCCAGGCGATTCCAACGTCCCCCCAGGTCTGAGGGTCACTGGGCAAGCCCAGAGGACAGTGTCCTTTACGGTGCGGCTTCTGGGACTGAGGGCTTCCCCTCAGAGTGAGGACGGGTGCCAGGAGTCCGGGGCATCCCTGCGGTGTGCAGGAGCCATGCTTGCCCCAGCCGCACTGTCTGGGCAGTGGGAGCCACAGACGTTTACTGCCCGTCACCAGAGCAGACCTGACTTTGCCTGTAAATGGATCGCATACAGTGTAAGCGATCGATAAATGCTTGGTGTCATGCACCTGTCGTGGTTAGAGATGGTGGGTGTTGTGTTTCAGCGGGTATTTTGGCACGATTCTTGGGGTCAATTTTTCCCTAAGCTTAAGGAATACTAAACTCATTTTTAAAATTCCAGTTCGCCTTACATTATCCTCTACTTAAAAAGAAAAAAAAAAAAGCACTTGTCCCGACCATGGGCTGTTCTCTCATGGGCATGGCCCTCCACTCTGGCCGGAGACTCACCGGGGAGAAGGGTCCTTGGCTCTGCCCATGGTCGGAGTTGAAGGCCTCGTTCGATCTCTCTCTTGCACTGGGTAGTGTCTTCTGAACACGTGGAAATTCAGAGGGTCTTTTAAAGTTTATACAGAATAAACTTTATTCTGTGTTAAGATGCTGTGTTAAGGGCGCAGGCAGTTAAGTGAGCTGCCTGAGGGCACGGACTGTGTGTATGTTTCACTCAGTGGTGAGCAGTCATAACTGTGGCACGTTATGGAGACACAGGTGGGTCGGGCTGGCCCCTGGGGCTGGAGAGGGCATGGAAGAGTTTGGGTGGGGGGCAGAGCCCTCGGGGGCCTCCAGTGCCCCTGTGGTCCCCCAGGACACGCACTGTGTGGATGCTCACAGCCCTGGAAGCACGGCGCTGTCCTGGGATGCCTGCCTGTCTCCCTCAGCAGATGAGTTGCTTGAGGACAGCGGCTGGGCCTTATTTATGTTCTGTGTTTGGGGCCATACATCCCACCTGGGTGGGTGAAGGCCGTCCTCCTGGTGGCCCGGCCCTGCCCGAGTTCACTGATGCGCCACTCTCTGCTGTGGCTTTCACTAACAGTTCCATTTGAAAGCACTTCTAGCCTCATGAGTAAAAGATATTTATGACCAGTGAATATTGTGTTCCAGAAACCTTAATGGAAAATTGACTTGGGGAAAATGTAGTTCTGAGACTGTCTTTGTATCCGTGACTTTTAATTGTGGAAATACTGTTTGAACACAAGATGGCAGCAGACCCTGAACTCTGAAAACAGGTCAGGGACTACCCATTCTGCTCTGGTACAGGCACGGATCGAACCGGGGCGGCTGGGCGAGACTTGGAAGGGGCGCTCTCCCTGGCGCTCCACAGGCCCCCCGCTGAGGGCACTCACCAGGGCGCACTGTCCGCGGTGCGGCGGGGCCGCTCCACTCTGGGGAGAGCCCAGCGTGGCTCCTCGATCTCTCCTGCGGAAGCCACGTACTGAGAGGCGAGGGGACTGGCCTGAGACCGTCCAGCCGGGAAGGCAGAGCGCACTGGTTCTGGACCCGACTGGGCAACTAGAGCTCTGCCCACCATGGGCTCCTGCAGTGCGTGCGGCGGCTTCTTTCCCGCCGGTCACAGTCACTCCCATAACGGGCCCTGCCCACGTGAGCGGAAGGCGGCCACCCCGACCTTTCTCTAGCTAACGGGCTTCTTGCCTGGGGCACCTTCCAACTTTTTTTTTTTTTTTAATTTACTTTAGAAATAGAAACATATCCCCGAATCATTGTAGGACTCTTCAGAAATTCCTGCGTGTTTCTCGAATGTACAGAGAAAGGGGATGCGAATACCCTGTTTGGAACTAGAGGACACTGATTGTCATAACTGAGGCCAGTAATGGTTCGCCAGTGAAGTGACAGCTGGAGGTCACGAGAACTTGCACAAACCTACCATCAGCATTGATTCTGACTCCATGTGTGCACACGTGTCCCTTCACTTTTCGTGGGTGCAGATGAGACCCTGAGGCCACTGCCTCTGCGGCCTGACCGCCGCCTTGGGCCCCGCATCCCCGCAGTGCGTGCCTTTTTAAAGAGACTCTCAGCTCTCACAGGGCATTGTGCGGGCAGAGCCCTTCCCGGTTCGTGCACTTTTTTCCTACTATTAGAATTGCCTGAACCCAATTTGAAAGCATTTCTTTTTTTATGGTTCAATTTAGTATTTGTTGAAACAGTTTCATTTTGGGGCTCATTTCATTGTTTTTTATAAGATTTAAATACATGAATGTAACTATAATCACAAACAATTGCCATCAACAGGTTTGAAAGAAACAAAACTAGCTGCTGTGCAAAACCAAAGTCGGCTGCTCCCAGCCGCGTGCTCGGGACCCTGGGTGCCGAGTGGGGTGGTGGACGCGTCGCTGGGCCCCGGAGGCGACTCAGACCCCGCTGCCAGGGCCGCTGCTCGGAGAGCCAGGAGGCCGGTGTTCAATAGCGTTGAGGTTCTCATTCTAATACAGTGAAACCTTCTGTAACTAGTATCGTAATCACCCAACTGCCATTGGGTGAAACATAATTCCTAATTTAGTTATGGCCCTAAAGAATCAGATTTTCTAAAATTTCTATATAAAGGTACATACCTTTGTTTTAAAAACATGATTACCAAGTATTTGTGTTCATGTGTCAGGTGGAGAATTGAGATTTTATTTTAATGTGCTTTAATAATACAAGAACATTTGAACGTAGTTTGGACAGTCCTGTTTTTTAACATTTTCCAAGGTCATGCAGACATCAGTGGGAGCTTTCAGGAGAGAGATAAAGTTAGCGGAGTGAGTCTTTTATGATCACTAAATTAACCTCAGGTATTTTCAGACACACGTAGCTCTTTTAGTTAAATGGAAGTATCGACGTTGCATTCATAACTCTTGGTTGGTCAAGACAGTGGCCAGCGGGAAGGTATACCTCAGAGTCCCTAATGCCACTCACGACGCAGCGACTCTTGATGCGCTGCCTGGCGTGGCCCGTGCAGCAGGGCTCCGTCCCAGCCTGTGGGTGCCCTGTCCCGCCCATGCCCAGAGGCCCCGCCTCCTGGGAGCTGTGGGAGCAGCAGCCCTGCCATCAGCCTCCTTCCTGAACAGGCACCTGCAAGCGCCGTGTCAGGCGGCTGGGCTGCCATGAGAGCTGTTTAAAAGGATAATGTGTATTTTGAGTCTTTGCATATTCAAGTTAAATGTTGGAGAATGAGAAAAGCCCTGCACGTGGAAGCACAGGCTACAGGCCATCCTCTAGCTGCACTTAACTCGTCCCACTGAAAGGGCCTGGAGTCTCCCTTCCTTCCCCCCGCATCAGGGCAGGTGACCGAGAGAGAGGTGGGGGTCAGGCCACAGGGAGACAGGCAGATGGGACGGGCGGGTGGCTGAGCAATTAATTTATGAATGTGAAGATACGCAGTAGTGGTTGGTCATATGTTGATTTTTAAAACTTTGCTTCATTTATAGACTGTATATTTATCTGAGATGTAAAAACCTTCCTGTCCATTCCACAGTGAGGTCGAAGATCCATTCCCAAGGTTATCTTTGGTTTTAACTTTGGTTTGATCTATGAAATATAGTTGTTTTGAAACTTCCTATATTTTAACATCAGCACTTGATGAATATGTTTAAAAAGGAAAACTTTGAAAATCTTAGTGTTGAAAATTAGCCCGATGGTTAGAAACTGAAGAGGCGGAGCGAGTGCGCCCTAACCCTGAGCGCGCGCGGGCTCCTGCTTTCAGAGTCCAGCAGGCGAAGGTGCGGATCCTGCCCGAGTGCGTGCTGCCTTCCACCATGTCCGCCGTCCAGCTCGAGTCCCTCAGCAGGCGCCAGCTGTTCCCCGCCAAGCCCGGCTCCTGGGAGGACCGCCGTTCCTACAAGTGGTGGCAGAAATACCAGAAGGTGAGAGCTCATTTTCTCTGTATCTTCCAAGAACGAAGACAGCATGCCATTTCTCCTGTTTGTGAGAAAGAAACACAAAGAGCTGTCAGGACATGGTCCCCAGACACCTACGTGGTCCTCTTGCCCTTGGCGGGGGCCCCTGACAGCGCCATGCTCACGCCATCCAGCCGCGCAGGGCAGCGAGGCCTCCCCACTGCTGTGACTGAGCTGCGTGCCAACCGCCTGCAGCTCTGGTTCCTGCAGGGCCCTCTCCTCATGCTGTGGTCATGCCGGGCGTTTGGCTTGAGTCTCAAGCCCACGGCCTTAAAGAAAGGGAAGTGAGTCTGAGTCCTCCGGCTCCTGAAAGAAAAGCTGCTCAGCTCTTTCGGCACGGGGCCGCCGGCACGGCGGACGCTGGCGTGTGGCCGTGTGCTCTGCAGGAGCAGGCTGCCCGGGACTGATTCTTATGCGCATCCTCTTGGCTAAATCATTCTTTTTCTTGGGAAACATCTCATTGGCAGGTCTATCATTTTGGAGTACAAAACAGTAGTAGTTATGATTTCTGCCTAAAGGAAAAGCTTACTAGTTTCTAAGTTTAGCATACATCGGCTTTTTGAGATTTATTTTTTGAAAATACGGGCGGGCAGTTGCTGTTGTAACCTGATCCTGCACTGGCCATCCCTTCCTCTTTTTCAAATGGAGCGGCGAAGGTTTGATTGGGATGTAAGTTGGCGTGGCTCATCCGTGGGGGGTCTCCTCCACCATCCCTGTGCACCGTGTCGCCGTCCTGCTTCCCAGACAGGTCCTTGTGCAGGGGGCCGTGTGGGGCAGCGGGCCCGGGCCGGGCTGCTGGAGACTTGCTGGTCGTCCCCCTCTGTGCCTCAGTTCTGCGTTTCTAGGGAGAGTCTGAGGAGACAGTTACCGTTAGGCTGCTTAGAGACCCGCGAGCAGCCGTGACACGCGTGTCTGCAGGTTGAGCAGCCGCGAGGCTGTGTTAGGGGCGCGGGCAGCTGCTCCACGGCCGGGCAGCACGGCTTGTGTCGGACTCGACACCCACTGTGCTTTTGTCCCGGGCTGAGCCGAGTGGGCGTGAACTGTAAGAAGCGATCGCGTGTGGAAACGTGGTAGGGGTGCGACTGAAGCTCGTCTCTCAGCCTGCGGGGCTGGTGAGCCCTGGGGGCTCCCGCTGGACCGAGGCGGCAGGCCCTGAGCGGGATTCGGAACGACAGAGCCCGCGGGTCAGCAGGTCCGTCATCCCCCAGGGCGGTGCTGTGCAGACACAAAGCTGCCTTCCTCTTCCCCCTGGGGGAGGACACATGCTGTCCCGGCCCCTCTGGGTCACCTCCCTGCGTGTCCTTGTCACGGCTGCAGGGTTTCACCGTGTGTTGCACTCGCTACAGAGCCAGGCTGGGTGCACACCATACAGTTGAGTGTGGGGGTGCATTTCGAGAAGGGGGATTGACCCCATGACAGGGCACCTGCATCGGTAATTCTGACGCATGTTTTCAAAGGCCCTGACTGAGGAGCGTGTCCTCTTCATCCTCCGATTCCAGGTGCTGCAGGCAGTGCGGCATCCAGCGTACCCCGGGCTGGCCTCGCAGCCGCGGCATGGTACCTTTCTGGAGGCTGCCTTGCAAATGAGGTGTAACTTTGTGTTCCCTCGAGGAGGAAGAGTCTGTCCACACCCTTGGCCCTTTGTGATCTCTCGGCTCTTTATCCCAGTAGGAAGTTGTCCCTGTGTCTGTAACAAATGCGTTCCAGGTGTCTTCTCTCGTTCGTCATAGGTCTTTTGACTTTGTTCCTGGTGTACTCCGTTGTAGAGAATGGTTTTTACTCCTTATGTAGTTGACCTTTTTTTTTTTTTTTTTTTTTTTGCTTCTTATTCCAAATCATAGCTAGAAATGCCTTCCCTGTGCAAAGGAATCTTTTTTTAGAAAAAATAAAAAATCGAATGTTTTACTTTTTACTTTTGATTTCATTGCTTTTTATGAAGTCAAAACTTGGAGGATGAGACGCCTGTATGTTCATTCTGGTGGGATTCCAACCTTTTCCACACTAGTTCCCACTGTCCATCCTGGCCCTCGCCACCGGGAGGCCCTCTGTGCCTGCCCATCTGGGTGCCACCGTGACACCATTCCAGCTGTTGACAGTGTCACCGGTGTGAATAGAAGTGCGACTGCTCACCTGCGTCTGCTCTCCTTTTCAAGGATTGTTTGGTCACTGTTGCCCGTTAGCTTCGTTGCACGGACTTGACCCCCGTCTTGCCATGTTCGAGAGGAACGATAGTAGCTGCAGGAGCGACAGTGTCTGCTGACGCTTTTTTTATTAGCTGGGAAGAGCCCCGGCCTCAGCGGAGTGGTCGGGTGCTTCCTCCCGGCATTCACCTCGGGCCTGCAGCCGTGTACCCGCAACACTCATCTGTCATCGCGCCCTGGCTCCTGGGAGCGAGGAGGAGTCGGAGGAACGAAGGGAAACGGAGCTGTGGGGTTACCTGCAGAAGGGTGGTTTCTGTGCGCCCTGCCGGCGGGGGTGGGATTCCACGTGGGAGTGACCTCCTCTGGTCGCCGTGCAAAGGAGCAGCGGCTTACTCTGCACGTCATTAGCCTCCACGCCTTTCCAGTGAATCTCACTGCACCTCAGAGAGCCACGGACGCGGCGCTGCGCGCGCTTTGAACGCCCTACGTTGTTGGGGGGCAAAGGCGAGGCTGTAACTTTGAGACGTGAGAAGTGGGAGCGTGTGACAGTGACCTCAGCTCGCAGGTGGAGACTCCCCCCAGGACCCCACCCCGCGGGACCCGCCAGCACCCCGCGCCCGGGCCGGCAGCGGCACGGCTGGCTCTGGAGGGCGCCATGAACTGCGAGGACTTTGGGCATCACCCAAGACGGGAGCCTCTCCATGGTGCCGGACAGAAGTGGGACACTGGGGGTCTCCGAAGTGGCTTTGCAATGGCTGATCTTCCCTGGTGCGTGTCCCTGGAGTTAGTCCAGTGTTCACATACGGCACGGCCGCCACAGTCCGGGTGCGGTAGGCACACTTACCTAGTGTGTGCGTAGAACCCGAGAATCTGACCGGAGAACCCCCAGAAGGAACTTTAGAGGTCTCCTCGCCCTGATAGGCGGGGGACCCAGACACATGCAACTCGGCCCATTCGAGCCACATTGCCGCGAGGGGAGGACGCTGGCCCAGGCCCTGCCTTGGTGTCCTCCTGTGCCGCATTCCTGTGTCGGTGTCATCATGGGAAGTGACATTTGTGCATGGAGGCAGGCTTCGTGGTTACAAGAGGGATCTTCTGTTGTGGAAAAGTGGTGCCGGCCAGTCAAGCTGGAACTTCATTGGCTCTCCGTCATTTTGTGTGATTCTAAGTCACTCTGGAAAGTAAGCATGTCCCTACTAACGTGGAAGCTCCGCAGCTCAGCTGTGGTCTTTTCTTAGTATTTCAGTCACTGGAACCCCAAGTGCATGAGGACAGTGCCTGACAAGCCTTAGTATCGACATTTTAACATTTGAATTTTTTAAAAAGAATCAGGACTCTAGTTGCAATATATATTTGAAGGCTATAAAAACATCACCAGACTCAATAGATAATCTTCTATTATGAAGTTATCTACAAAATTTTTCTTTTTGAAATTAGTCTTTTCCTGGGCCAAAGGACTTTTCAAATGTGCTTTTTCTACAGTAAGAATCTTTATTGTGTGGGGTCACTTTATTGAGTGACTTTTTTTTCTGTTTTCAGAGAAAGTTTCATTGTGCAAATTTGACTTCGTGGCCTCGCTGGCTGTACTCCTTATATGATGCTGTAAGTAATTCACCTTCAACTTCTTGTTTCTAGGGTGACAGGGTCATAGTTAAGGGCCATGAGAACAAAACGTAGGCTTTCAGACCCCGGCATTTTACATTCCAACCTGTGCCATTTGTTACATTGGAGAACAGGCAGGAATCAGAGAGACTCCTGGATAGACTTTGCCTTTAATGTATAGAATTTTTGGTTTTCCCACTTTCTTATGCCTTATAACTTTAGGACAAGGTACAGAAATGTTTCAGGGCCTGTCAAGCATTTGAAATTCTGTTGAGTCAAGTGGCAGTCATACTTAGGGAATTAGAGAATCCTTTCACAGTGTTTTGTATTTTTCTAAACACATATATTAATTTCTGCCTCCTTATGGCTGGTTACTGCGTGACGGGCACACCCCCAAGTGGTTTTGTTGAACCTCTCATACCGGGCGCCGCCCCATTGTGCACGAGACAGGCTGCTGGAGTAGTTCGGAGGCCTGCGTTTTTAGACACAGAGACTGTTCACAGCTGGATCTCTGTCCCTCGCTGTGGTTTGGGGCAAGTTACTTGAGTATCTGTGAAATGGGGATGCGGTGGTTGTGGCCCTTGGCCCCAAGTGCAGCCAACGCGCACCGCTCGCTCCCCGCTGGCAGTCGTGCCGCCCTCAGCTGGGCGTCCTCGGAGAGTGGCCCAGGAGGTTTGCACACTCACCACATGCACAGCGCTGCAGGAAGCTGCCGCTCATCACAGAGCCCGATGGCGGGGGGCTTCTTGCGCACGCTTATGAAAAGAGGAAGTACCGCACAGCTGGCAGGGGCCTCCGGCCCAGCCGGAGGTGGAAGAGGCTTCCTGGAGGGGGCGGCAGCCCAGGGCCCAGCAGCCAAGAGCAGCGCACCTGCCAGGCCTCGCGGGGGCTTGTGATCGTGTCCCCGTAGGAAAACGGGTGTTTCAGCTGGGACTCGGGTTTACTGCTGGTGGCGTACATTGCTGCTAATGTATTTTTAGTTTTATTAAAGAGCGTTGAAAAAAATGACAGTAAATCGTGAAAGTCTGTGGACCTTATTACGGCTACTTTTATTTTAAACAAGGAAACTTTGATGGATAGAATCAAGAAACAGCTACGTGAATGGGATGAAAATCTGAAAGATGATTCTCTGCCTTCAAATCCAATAGGTATGAAAAAGTTTCCTTCCTGTGGCCTGAGATTGTCTCACCAACAGAAATAATTTTATGTTTTCTAACAAAACCCAAAATTTCAGTTTTTTTAACAAGCATTTTTATTAGTTTTGAAAAGCATACACATTTCTTTTGCTTTCAGTTTTAAAAAGTGTTTAGGTAAGTGTGACAGAGTTCTCAGATTCGGCAAACACCCCAGTGGTCAGCAAGGGTTTCCTAACAAGTTCAGGGGCGGCCATTGGCCTGCCTTCGGAGAGCAGCTCTGCCTCTGCCTGCGCTGTGCGCTGTGCGGACGTGACCTGGCTCTAGGACATGTCGTGTCACCTCCACATCTGTCTGTGAGGGTGCCACTTAGCAAGTAAGTGCCTTCTAACATGTGTTAGATTTTGTGTTCGATTTAAAAGAAGGCCCTTACGAAAACAAGTACAGGAAAGGTCCCATTTTAGAGCTTCCCACGAGCATGTGCTTGGCAGCTGCTGTGCTTCCCTAGTGTCATCATCACGTGAAACGTGCTCTTTGGGGACCCTGTCGAGAAGGGTTTCAAAACGAAGGCATCTGCTCGGTACGTTTAAAACTTGAACACCCACCGCGTCTCTAAGATTTTTCTTACAGAGTAGCGGCCTGTCTCCCTATCGACGACGTGCTAAGGATCCAGCTCCTCAAAATTGGCAGCGCCATCCAGCGGCTTCGCTGTGAACTAGACATTATGAACAAGGTGAGCAAAATGAGCACGTGACGTCGGTGTTCGTCTGGGGAGCGTCCCTGTGGGGACCCAGCAGCCACCTACAGGGTCTGTTGTCAGTCCTGCCACTAGAAAACCAGAAAAGGAAAAGCATAATTTAAGCATTTCACGTAGAACCACAGACAGAAGCCCGAGTTGTTAGCCACTCATCAGCTCCGGGCCCCTTTGTTCAGTCAACTTCGCCGGTACTTTGTGAGCCTCGGTGACGACGCGTGTCGGTCGCAGGGCCCCCAGTCAAGGGTCGCTGGCTTTGTGAGCGAGTGCGGGCCTGTGTGATTCACGTGGCTATGAGTTTTCCCCACTAATGTCCTCTTAAATGTTTCAGTGTACGTCTCTCTGCTGTAAACAATGTCAAGAAACAGAAATAACAACCAAAAATGAAATATTCAGGTGAGATACTTATTCCATTTTTAGTAAACTTCTGAGCACACTCTCCCAGCTGCCTGACCAGAATCTCCCCCCAAGTCAGTCACACTCAGCTAGTCAACCGAGGGGCAGGTCCCCTCAGGGCTGGGTGCCGGCAGCAGCGGCTCAGGAGGGTGGGACTGGACAGGCCCTCGCCTGTCCTTGCTGGGGAGCCGCGTGTGGACTGCATGCAGGGCCTTCCGCGTTGCCTCTGGTGTCGCATTTCAGCTCAGTGCCAGGTTTGCCACACGGGCCAAAGGTGAAGCAGAACACGCCTGTGCGTAGAACAGCGTTTGCCCACGGCTCTGTGACAGCTTTGCAATTCTTAGGACGGGAACCGCTCTCCGCAGTGAGGTGGGCCGCACGCCCTCCAGACTCCAGGCTCTGCTGAGCTGGGGATTCCACCGTGAGTCTGCAGGAGGGGCAGAGAGCCTGGTGTTATCTTTGTCTCTGGTCAGCGTGGGAAACAGACTGAGTAACACCGGCTGACTGCCAGCCTCCCGCTCTCGTTCCGAGGTTCGGACGCGTAACAGTAACTGTGGGGCTGGAAACAACAGCCCGCGCAGCCCCGGCCCTCGGCCCACTCGGAACGAGCCTGTTGGACTCGGGCTTCCCCGCACTGACGGCGCCCTGTGCTGCTCTGTTCCAGCCTGTCCCTGTGCGGGCCGATGGCAGCCTACGTGAACCCGCACGGCTACGTGCACGAGACGCTGACCGTGTACAAGGCCTCCAACCTGAGCCTGATCGGCTGGCCGTCCACGGAGCACAGCTGGTTTCCCGGGTAATGGCATGCGGGCTTTTTAAATTGTCTTGGTTTTGCCTTAATTGAACAGAAAAGCAGATTCCTAAGCAGTGTTGCTAGACTTACAACCTGAACTGGAACGTGGAATCAGTAATTCTGTCTAAATGCCCTTGGTGTCACCAGTGACTGGGAACAGCCACGGGTACACCATCTCGGTAACTGTGACCCGGGGGGCGGACAGCAGGCCCTGGGGGGAGTCTCGGCTCGGCTACGCAGAGCGAGGCTGAGTGGACTGCACGCGCGGTCCTGGGGCTGCGGTGCCACCTGGGGGCCCGCGCCGGCCCTGCGCCACATCAGCTTCAGGAGCCCTGTTATTTGTCTTTTCTTCCGAGTTCTGGGTGAGCTTTTTTTTTTTTTTTAAGAGGCAAAATGAGCTAAGCAGGAATTAGTAGTTTTTACTCACTGTTCTGGACCTAGAATGTTGTCATTTGGCTTGTCCAGTCTCTGACACCCTTTTTAGTCTAAGGACTAAAACTAGAATTAACTTACTAATGTAAATGCTAACTGTGGGAAATGGGGAAAAATAAGAAAATGGCTACAGTTTCATGATTTGGTTTATTTTCCTTAGAAACAAATGCCACGGCTTGTACATCTGACAAAAACCATTCCCATTGTAAAGCGCACTTAGTTCTTCAGCAGCTGTTCTTACGTGAGAAACACGCTTCCCTCCCCACACCCACAGTGTGCCCCTTTCTCCAGGGGCTGCTCCCGCAGCCCCGGTCCTCGGCGAGGGCCGCCCGCTTCCCACCAGGACTGTCGCTCCCCCAGAGCCCTGCCTTCTGTGCCCTGTGCTAGGTCCAGGGTCTCCCCAGGGCTCCCCGCGACCCTGTATTGCAAATGAATCCACGTAGGTTTCCCTGCTGCGCGACTCCGCATCCACACGTAGTAACTGGGAGACGGACAGACTGGAGAGCCCTTCTACAGCCTGGCTCAGGGAACTGTATGGATCAAAGCGCAGAGCATTTGTTCTCGATGCTGAGAATGTGGCTCTAAGTGTCTTCACGACAGATTTACAGGATAAGCTCGAGGCACAGACATGCGTCCTCAGCTGATTCTGCTCCTTAACCTTATAGGTTTGCCTGGACTGTGGCCCAGTGTAAGGTATGTGCAAGCCACATCGGGTGGAAGTTCACAGCGACCGAGAAAGACATGTCGCCTCAGAAGTTCTGGGGGCTGACGCGGTCGGCTCTGTTGCCCACGATCCCAGACACGGAGGACGAGACGGGCCCGGACAGAGTCGTGCTGTGCTTGTAAACCTCCGCGGCGGGAGCCCAGGCTGCCAGCAGGCCGGGGCCCGAAACCAGTCTGCTCCGGAGACCTGTGGCAGGTGCGGACCCAGGCGAGAGGTGTGTGCGGGGAGGCGCGCGGTGGCTTCGCCGGTGGTTTGAAGCCTTCAGACTGAGACACGCTGTTGCAGGGGATGGAGGGCAGACTTGGCTGCCCGGTGCCCAGGCACACCCACTTCCTCCGCTTGGAGCCAGGGCCTGTGGACTCTTGACGCCGGGCGGCATGGCACCAGCAGGACTTGCTTCCTGCACGTAGTGCGGAACTTGCCGCGGTGCAGTGCACGGAGCGGCACGCCTGCACCCGTGCTCCCGGGCGCAGGAGCCCACGTGCTGGCGCTGCGTGAGCACCCGCTCCTTCCCAAGACGGGCCAGGTGGGGGGCAGTAGTTAAAGCCCTGAAGGGTTTTATTCAACTGTTAGCTTCTGTGAGATACTGATTTGTAAACTTCGAAAACATTAGCGTTAAAATATGCAGTTTGAGCCCAAAAATACAGTTTTCATTTTCTTAAGTGTGTTAGTAAGAAACACAGTGTTGGGTGCGTTGGCTCAGTGTCTGAGCCACACACTTGTCACTGGGCTCCAGGGTGTCACTGGAGCTACAATGCCAGGCACCACGATGCTGAGACCACCCCTTCGCAGAGGCTGACAGCAACTGTGTTTTTAGGCTGTTTTGTTTGATGTAAATTGAAGAAAATCTGTAAGTAAACTTTAAGAGCAAAACTAAATGAAACGTGTTCTTTGTTTAAGTAATACAAAAATATCCATTCCAGCAAATAATTTAGGTGTAAGAAGTCATTTTGAAATCAAGTTCTCGCGACAGACTGAAGAGGCACCTACCTCTGCTTCCCCCTCCGAGGGCTGGCCGGCTGGCTCCCCACCCGCGTCACTGACTCTGGGTTTGCTCTCTCTTCACCGTTCGCCATGATTCACCGGGAAAGGCCCAACTGATGGGGCACAACGTGTGCGACCACCACAGCCTGTAAATGCCTTCTGTTGTAGCCTAGCAGCAGTGGGTCTTGGCCCGCACGCACGGGCGTGTACGGAGCGCAGGCACAGACCCCGGGGAGGCCGTCAGGCCTTCAGCACGCACCCGCCCGGTCCCGGACGCCATGGGTTTCATGGTTCCCGAGCTGGGCTGCCACCGCTAGGGAAGACCGGGTTCCCGAGCAGGCTGGCTGTGCACCCAGGCAGCGCGGACTAGGACAGTGCCGCGGGGACAGCGCACCCCACCCCAAGGGGGCAGCCAGCCAGCAAGGGTGGGACGCGCCTCTAAGTGTGCACAACACGTACCACCTGTAGCAAGTAAAACTCATCTGTACAAACATGCATCCGATACTCCCTCAAAGCGCCGCACATGGCGCACCTCCTGCTCCCGAAAAAGTAGCCAGTCTGTTCCTGGGCCCTGCAGGGCGCGCCTCCTGATGCCTGTCGTCACTGACCCGCGTGTGTGCCTTTGAGACGCCCTCTCCCGCAGAAGCCCCATCAGCCCTGCCTGTGTTCCCGCCTCTCAGCTGGGCTCCGACAGGAGTATTGCTATATGCCGCTGCAGGGACGCGGTGACTGGCTAGAGGCAGGCCACTCAGTCACAAAATGTCAGGACAGCAGCGGCAATGGAACACTTTGTGCTTTCCACCTGCTTTCCCACGGAAAGCACGCAGGACCCAGACCCTCAGCAAACGTGTCGGTCTGGTTGTGGACACTTCAGTGAAGGCCACACACTGGACCACAAGTCCCAGCGCCTGGGACACAGCAGGTCTCGTGGTTTAGAGGCTGTTTTGTGCACGTTTGTCAGCTATGTTCAGATACAAGTTTATTCTGGAATTCAGATAAGAACTGACACTTATCATAGACAGTTGTATAAAATAACCTAGTTATTTCAATTGCAAAAACACCGAGAAACAACTGTCCTTCAGTACAGGTTGACCTCAGTACCGCCCTGTGCAAGAAAAACGACAGGTTGCGACAGGTCACGCTAGGCCAAACCAGCGACACTTCTCAGCGGGAGACTCGGGAGGGGCTCAGTGACAGAAGCCAGGGTGAGAGGAGGCAGACTTCAGGCCACGACACAATCGCGAACAAAACGTGCCCCTGTTCATTCTTCTGAATGAGCCCCTCTGAGAGCCCCTCCAAGCCACTTCACTGCTGCATTCGAGCCTCTCAGGTCTCGCTGAGGGGAGAGGAGACAAAGCAGCCTTACCACGCAGCCCCGCGGGCTCAGGGCTTCTTTATGAAGCTGAGCAGCTCCTCCTTCTCCATCTGGTAGCTGCTCTTCTTCCACTGGTCTCGCAGCTGCTGCAGCAGCGCCCCGATCTCCTTTCCGGAGGAGATGCCCGCTCTCCTGATGTCGTGGCCGCTCACGGGGAAGGGGGGCACGGACCAGCGCTGAAGCTCCCGCAGGAGGGCGTGCTGGCCCTGGTACTTGAGCAGCTCGCAGACACGCGCGGCCGCGTCGGGCTCCCTGCACTGAGAACACCAGACGGCGACATCACACACGCGGGAGCACACACACGGCCCGCCCCACAGGGACAGGACTGCTTGAGGGGACGCCCTCCTTTAAACGAAGTGACATCCACAGAACATGGGGTGGTCTTGGCCTTAGTGAGTTAGCTTTACTGTTAGGGAGAGCTATATTCTGGCCACACCTGGTACATACTTACGTCTATAATGAAGTCCTGATAGGGTTTCAGTGGTTCCGAACTGTCTGTCGCTTTAAGTAAGTCTGTCCTGTATCTGACTATAAACAAACCAAGATTTTTTTCTTCTTTTGAAATCTTCAGCCTCAAATCCAACTTTGTGACATCATCCTGTACTTTGAATAGCGAGGCCAAGAGAGTCATTGGCTTTGGTGAAAAACCTTCAACATTTTTACTGACTTTGTCAAATTCTTCTAAACTTGCGTTTGCAGGTAAGCCTGGAGTGGGGACAAAAGCAATTTCCACCCATGTTTCAGTGAGGACATTTAACAAACACCACCCTGATGCTGAACCAGCCACGGGCTTGCTGTGCAGTGAGGGACTTGGCGTCTGTCTGACCGGCACTTCTTTGTCCCATAGGGGCTGCTGATTTGGCTGCTGCCCCACCCTGCAAATGGAGGGGAGTCCTAAAGTGTTTGTGTCCATGAGCCAGCAACAGCAGCGGGACAGAGGCCAGGGTGGGTGTGGGGGCAGACTCGGGACACAATCCAGTCGCCAACTCCTGCCCACTCACTGACGGATGGCCGCAGACCTCCCACCCCCTCCAGTGATTCTGTCTTCATCTGAAATTTACCTAAGTTTCCGGACGAGAAATACACTACCTACTGCCACTGTTCTTTGGACATTAATCATAACAGTCATTGGACAGTTTCTATGTCTGTCACTCTTCTAAGCCCTTTACGTGTGTTAACTCACCCCCTCTCCCAGCCTCGCTACCGAGATGCTGCTGTTTTCATTCCGTTTTCAGATTCAGGAGCTAATGGCGCGATCCCAAGTCCCAGGGCTGCTAAGCGGCCACTTTGTACCACCGGCCTCTGCTGTCTTTGAGTTGTCTCTTCCCTGTGACAAAATAGTTCTACCCCTGTCCTCAAAGTTGATTTTAAAACATTCCATTTC
Source organism: Mormoops blainvillei (assembly GCA_004026545.1). Lineage (NCBI taxonomy): Eukaryota > Metazoa > Chordata > Mammalia > Chiroptera > Mormoopidae > Mormoops > Mormoops blainvillei. The sequence goes on along the minus strand of PVJD01005168.1, from coordinate 86,354 downwards.
TCCTTTGAGAAGTCTTAAACTACATTAAACACATTTCCCTTATGAAATTTTAAACCAGAAGTGTTTCATTTCTAAAACTGAAGACATTTTATCACCTGGCCTCACCTATGTAAGGAGCCACGTCAAGATCATAGATGAGGTGAATCAAATGGTTCACATGATTACCAACGAGAATTTTCTTCAGTTCTACCCAAATCCTCTCTCCCGATATTCCAGCCAGGCCTTTGGCATTTTCTGCAATTGCTTCCAGAGTCTCGGGGTCATGGTCACCAGGTGTGTCTACAATTCTCCCATAAAACCTGCAAGACACAATCCTCACAGTGCACATCACCTGTGTTGGCACATCCACCAGAAAAAAGAAAGGTTTTTCAGACTAATGGCGCCACCCACCCCTGCATGCTCCCGGACAGCATGGAGTCGGGGAGGAGGGACCTTGGAGTTTATGTGGTTGGTTCTCCGCCTCTTTATTCCTAATGAGAAAGCTCGCAAGCCAATAAAGCAGAAGTAAAGAACAGGCCTCCCTCCTCACTGACACTTCCCGATCACCAGCCGATGCTAAGAATGGCCCTCAAATGCAGGTCCCGAGTGGGTACCCGCATGGACTGAGAAAAAGCAGTCCACAGAGGCGCCCCAACGAGACTGGACGCCGACCTGGAGCGCCCTAGTCCCTGGAAGCTGGCCTAGTCGTCACACTGCGGCTCTTAGAATTTTAAAAAGGACAGACTAGTTGCCGACACCGGAGTGTATTTCATGGAATCTCGGAATTAAAGCCTTAAAGTACAGACATTCTTTAATATCTAAATGACTAACTGGCTAAGTCTCAGTCTGTGTTCTATTCTTTCTCAAAAGACACCATTTGCAAATACTCAAGTCTGAAGAACTACTACCGACAAAAAGTAAGATGTTAGTATTTTGAGGTCATCCAAAATTATTACTACTAGACATAAACTAGCCAGTTAGCATAGTTTATGAAAAGGTCAGAGTTCAGAGTTGATGTCACTGTGTGGACAGCCATCCAAACACGTTTCACCCCACCAGGCTCACGAAGGTTTCCCGTGAGCCCGAGCCTCAGACGCGCACAGCCGAGGGTGTTCGCTCCCAGCCCCGTGTCCCGGGCACCTCGCGCCGGGGCGGGCCTGTGGGAGGTGCCCAGGCAGCTGCATAAGAGGGATCCGCACAGGAAATGCTCGATAGAAAAAACGGGCTTTAAAAAAAATGACTTAAAACTGAATTCTAGAAAAGATCACGGAGGGGAATAAATATGCGCATGCTTTGGGGATGAAAAACGAAGCTGAACAGTGCTTCACACAGCAGCTGCCTCATTTCGGGGACACACCCGCCACCCCCGAAACATTCCTGACTCCAGAGAGGACTGACACATGATGTTTTTTCCCGTGCATACGTATGTGCCTGCGGTAAGTCACAAGCCAGGCACAGCAGGAGTTACCGGTCTCTCTCTGAGTGATGGGCGGTGGACGTGTGCTGCGTGGAGATGCTGGATGCAGGGACGGGTCATGTCCCCCCTGGGACGGAGCAGATGGGCTCGAGGTGTCATCACACCATGCGGCACTGGCACGCAATGGAAAGCCTATGAACTGTTTATTTCTGGAATTTTCCATGCAATGTTTCCTGGTGTGGCTGACTATGGGGAACTGGGGACCCCACAGTTCAGTCTCTACTGGAGACAAGACACTTGGGGACGCCACTACCTGTACGCTGACCTGCTGAGCACACCATCAGAGCTATACTCTGGTAAAAACTGTTTCACTACTTTTTAAAAGTTCTTACCTAAAATATCTTAAAATTCTAAGGTAATCTTCTTGTATCCTCTTTTTAGCATGTCCAACAAATCTCACTTTTTTGTTTTTTAAATCTTCATAACCGTTAAAGTAGTCGTACAAAGTGCCGTCAAAGCCTATGTGTTGGAGAGAGGGAAGAAAAACAGCTATTAGCAAGTAAGAACTGGAGACCAGCGCGGCCTGCACGGGGCGTCATCGCTCAGCTGCGACGACGAACACGACCCTGCCGTCTGTGACGCGGGTGGACCCTGAAGGCATCAGGCTAAGTGGTCAGACAGAGAAAGACAGCCACCCATGATCTCACACGTGGAACCGGAACGAGAACACGGGCCCGAGCTCACAGATGCACGACGGACCGGTAGCGGCCAGGGGTGGGTGGGGGTGGATGAAATGGGGGAGAGTCAAAGGGCACGCTCCCAAGCTGCTCTGGTCCCCGTGGCACTTTGGTACATAGAGCAAATTTAAAAGGCTCCAGGTTCGAAAAGAAAATAAAAAGACAAGAAGAAGAAAATGCAGGTTAAGAGCAGCGTCCACCCCGCAGGGCTGGCGGGACGCGCCCGTGCACGTGCGGGGCCCAGGACAGCGCCTGGCGGGCTCCTGGGGGCCAGCCGATGCTAGGCCACAGAGGTGCGGCCAGGGAGGCAGCGGCCATTCCCATGAAACAGCGTCTTGAAAGAAGAGCTCACCGGTTCCTCTGTGTTGGTTAAGACTGCGCAGGGGAAGGCAGTTACAAGGCCACACAGACTGCGGGCTGGCCTCCGCCAGGGCCTCAGAGGACCCTGCGGGCTGGTCGCGTCAGGGAGAGGGACAGGCCGCCCTCCCCGGGGCTCCGGGCCTCCGGCGGCTGAGCTGCAGCCCAGCGGCTCAGGGTCGGCTTCCCCATCGGGGGCCTTGCCTGCCTCGCGGGGCCCTGCTAAGAGCTCGGGGCACAGTGTGTGCGCAGCAGCTGGCACACCTGTGCCTAGACCCGAACGGGCGCTTCGGACCCTGCCTGTCCTCAAAACCACACGCGAGGGGTCCCCACCACAGGAGGCGACCCTCCTGCTTCACCCTTTCACTGCAACCGTCATCACGATGGAGGTTACCATGCTGCATGGTTTGCCTCCCTTTTCTAACCCCAAGTCTTAACTATAACGGGCTTTCCTGAAGCTCCAAGTACAAAAATCAACACTTCAGCCGTGTGCCCGGACGCTGCCCTGAGCGCGTCTGCTCCTGCTCGGACCGCCCCTGCTTTCGCGGACGGGGGGCGCGCAGACACAGACACCAGGCTCCCCTGCCCACCAGCCTGACCGGGCAGGGGATGCCCATGCAACGCACTGCCCCGCCGATGAGACTGTCTGGGCCAGCAAGAGATGACGCCCGTGCTGGGGTGGGGCCAGCAGGGGCCGGGGCACGGGGGGAGCAGGCGGACACGCACCATGAGCGCGCCACGAGCACACGCACATCCTCTCCTGAAATGTCACCATTTTCAGGTGCAACTGCTGAGTTAACACTGGCTGACTGTGTCCAAGTATCCAGCACTGTTCTCAGGACTCAAATCATCAACTCCTGGGGCCGTCACAACGACCCTAAAAGGGAGCTACCATCAACGTCCTCCCTCCACCGGGACTGAGTGACGGGGTCAGAATCGGAGCCCAGGAGCCTGGTGTCCTCATCTCGTAACCACGGCTCCACACTGCCCCCGAGGAGACCTACGGCCGCCGCACCCGCCGCACCCGTTCCCGCACATGGGGCTCCCCGAAGAGAAGGCGTTCAGACAGACGGAACGAAAGCCCTCGGCGCCACACGTCACCTAGAAACATGGAGTTGATAGTGAGGTCCCTGCGCTCTGCATCCTTCTGCCAGTCCGTGGTGAATTCTACCTCGGCGTGCCTTCCGTCAGTGACAACGTCGATCCGCAGGGTGGTGATCTCAAAATTCTCTTTATGAAGCTGTAATTAAATAGATGTTTGTGAAATTAATTTTCCGTATCCGTGGATGGACGGAGGAGACACGCAAGCCCTGACAGGTGTGTCCTCCCATCTCCAGTCAGCGCAGACAAACAAGCCTCAAAACAGAAAGGCGCACCCCACGCTCAGAGACGGTCCAAAGGGCATTTTTAAAAATCATAAATCCCTCCTCGTTAACAAAGATGACTCTGACGCACAAACACGGCCCTGCGGACAAGTGAGAGGGCGGGAGGGAGGAGCGTCACAGCAGCGTACGTCTGGCCCTTCGATTTCGGGTCAGGCACCTTCCATGGTGAAACGCCGCCTGACCACTCCGGCGTCAGCGCGCGGACGGCCGACGGAGGACAAACGGGGTTGCCACTGCTGTCGTGGCTGGAGGGGCTGCCTGCAGCTGCGGGAAGTCGAGCAGCTTCGTGAGGTGGCGCGAGCCGAGCCGTGACGCCCAGGGGTGTGCGCACAGGTGCACACGTGGGGAGGAGCGACGGCCACGGGTGCCGGGCAGAGAGGGGGCACATCAGGGGCGCTGCGCCCAACGGGCACACACACTGGCACGGGGGGCCCACGGCAGAGGGTCTCGGGCCCAGCCGCAGGCGGGAGCCTCTGCAGAGGCCTGAAAGCCGCGGGCCAGCACCAGAGTCTGTCGGAAACGCCTCCCCGCCCCGGACACGGTCTCCCCGAGAAACCAGCTAGTGCCGCCGCCGAGTCCCAGAACTCAGGGTCCTGGGGCCCATTCTCCCTACAGGCCGGCAGTCAGAAAAGGGTGCGGGGCGTGAGGACAGGATCCTCATACAAAACAGGCTCCCAAAACGCCCCCCTCACCCGGAGAAGCAGGTAGGAATCACGAGAAAGGCTGACCTACAAAGAGCCACAGCTTGGGGCGGCGAGCACAGGTGACCACGGGTGTGAACACCCTGCTGAAAACAAGTTAAAAAAAAAAATTGACATGCCCGACCCCACCCTGTTCCCCACCTGGTTTTCACAACACTAATCAGCAGGCCTGTTCTAACCCAGGTCACACTGAGGGGCTCCTGGGCCTCTCCCAATGACAAGGCCCAGGACAGCGACACCGGACCCACAGCCTGCCGGCGGGCACTGCCACACAAAATGACAGTGGAGCCTGCCAGTCGTGCATCGCACAAACACTGCAAGAGTGCCCAGACGCAAGCTGAGAGCCCCCTGTGAGAAAAGCCGAAGGAAAGACAGAATGAGCTTAGAGGGGGTGAAGACACCGTCAAGTAGCTCTAACTGGAATTCTCCAGGAAGCCAGGTAACAGGCGGCTTTCAAAGGAAACACTCCAGCTCCTGGCTGGCGGGGCTCAGCGGACTGCGCGCCGGCCTGCGAACCAAAGCGTTGCCGGTTTGATTCCCAGTCAGGACACAGGCCCGGGTTGCGGGCCAGGTCTCCAGTAGGGGGCACGTGAGAGGCAACCGCGCACTGATGTTTCTCTCCCTCTTTCTCCCTCCCTTCCCCTCTGTCTAAAAGTAAAAATAAATAAAATCTTTGGGGAAAAAAAACGTCTAGAAAAGATGTCTGGACATTTTACGAGACAGCAGAACTTGCTGACAGAAGAGAGAGCCCGAGGGGTCAGGTTCAGGCAATTCCACAGGAAGGAAAGACAGGAGAATGTAAGAGATGAGACAAAAGATAAAGCTGGGTCGGTCCCTGTGGTCCACGTCCAACGGCACAGGAGCTTCCGGTGAGGAGACATCTGCCAAGGGGCAGAATCGGGGGCGCGCTCAGCAGCCCTCTAAGCGCCCCGCACAGCCAATGAGGAACTAGTGCAAAGCAGGGCACGTCCTCCGAAAATGGAAACCATCAGTGAAAACCGATCAGGAGGAGTCCCGAGAGGGACAACCATCTCTGGGAGCACAGCCCGTCTGGTCCGAGCCGGACACAGCCCTCACGGGCCCAGGGAGGGGGTCCGCGCTCCGCACCCACAGCCAACAAAACAAACCATCGGCCCGAGTGAGGGTGAAGGGCACTGCTTCCGATGTGCGGGCTCTCTCTGGTTCGGGCCTGTTAGAACGAGGGCGGCATCCAAGAAACAGGCTGTCAGAGAAGGGGGAGGTGGTCCTGGGAGCTGCGCAGGGGCCCCAGGAAGCAGCGGGCGGCAGGCCTGGACCATCCGGGTGAGCACCCAAGTCAAGGACTGAAATGTGGCTGCTGGGGTTGACTGAGAAGCACGTGACAGTGTGACGGCCCAGGAAGGAGCTGGGGACACACACGTGGAAAGCAGTGTCCACGAAAGACACTGTTCACCGCACGGCACACCAGAAATGTGGTCCCAACACGCCCCACGACAAAGACACCCGAACACTGACGTAGCCCAACGCCAGAAATGATGGCCTCAGGAGTCGCGGCAGCGGGCGTGGCGGGAAGATCACACCCTCCACCCCCAGCAGGTCCCACAACAAATAGGGTCTGAGAGCGGGAAGCTGACGGGACGCCAGCAGTGGCACCGACAGGTGTTCCGGGAAAGGGACGGGAGCCACACGTCTGGTCCGTAAAGACGAGACGGCGGGGGCGGGACGGAGGCCGACACAGAGGAGGCTCCCGTTACCTGCTGCTATTTTAACTAGAAACAAGAGTGCTGGTGGCCAAAGCTGGGAAAGGCCACAGTGGGTGCCAAACGCCCCCTCACCCTGGCTGTGATGGTCCCGTGCTTCTCTCCCTTGTTGTTGATCATACGGACGCCGGCGGCCTGGAACATCCCCTTCATCTGCTCAGGGGTAGCGGTGGTGGCAAAGTCCACGTCCTGTGGCTTCACCCCGTTCAGCAGGTCCCGCACGGCGCCACCGGCTATCCGCAGCTCGTGGTTTTCCTTGACAAATAGTTCTGGTGAGAAAGACATTTTCATTTCAACATGTTTCCTTTAAGCAGCACAGGGGTGTGTGGCCTTCCAGCCTGAGAGCCAGCCGCGGTCCCCACGGGAGCGTTTCCTGCGGAGGTCTGGGCGAGCCGACGGGAAGGAGATGAAGGTGTCTGCAAAAGGCCCACCTACGCCGCCCGGGGGAGCGCCTGGCGGGTGAGTTCAGGGCTCTCACCCTAAGCCGCAGCGCCGGCCTGCCCTCGCCTGTCTCAAGCACATCAGAACTGCCTGCCTCCCCAGTTCTTGGGGTCAGACACCCATCTCACCTTCCCACAGGCTTGGCTCATGGGGGAACTGAGCTGCAGTACCCTAGCTTAATAACAAAGGGGGCTTTGTTGGGAAGTAAATGTTTTTTAAGATTTTCTTTCTGTGAGACGGGGAGTGAGACAGAACAACAGCAACTGATAAAAGCTATAGAAACTGCCGAGGCATACCGGCCCCCCACATTCGGAAGAAGAGTTGTCTTGGGCCACACGTTAAATACACTGAGACATGTAATCACAAAAAATCTCATAATGTTTTAAGTAAATTTACGGTCTTGTGTTGGGCCACATTCACAGCCATCCTGGGCTGCATGCGGCCCACGGGCCGCAGCTTGGACGCCCCTGGCATAGAGCCTGCGAGACCAGCTGGATCCCATAAGGTGCCTAATCTCGCCTAAAGTGGCCCTCGCCTCATCGGCAGCTGCTCCGTCTGCGGGGCAGCGACCCTGTCTTGCCACTTCGCCAGTGAGCTCTCCTTCACGTGAGCCCCGTGCTGCCTCACGTCTGAGTTCTTTCCTGCAGGAGGCCAAGAACTCACAGCGGGTCATGCACCTTCGGGTCCCTGGTGGGGGACACCTATATCACCCCCAAACTAAAAGAGTATCTAAGAAATGTTTAGAATGCAAAAAATAGATGCGTTTTCTTCCCACGTGAACCTGTTTTCACAGGACGAGGAGGCTGACACTGAATGCACAGGTGACCAGCGTAAGACCCTCGCGCTGGGTCCACTGCACTGCGGCTGGGAGGGCGAAGTCGCCCGGTGCACTCAGTGCTGATGGGAAAGGGCTCAGAGTGACGGAGTCATCGTGTCACTTAGCCCTATGGACATGCACAGCTATCCCGTAAAACTCGCAATTCCAACATTGTACCACTGTGGAGGAAGGTGTCTGTATGTGCCTGCGTGGAACAGGAACCTTATAAATCTGTAAGAACAGCACGAGTTCATACTGACCTAAGAAATCATCCAGTTGCAAGAACAGGGAAGCAGCTTTAGGAACAGGCTAACCCAGCAAGGCCATTTAAAAGCAGTGGCTCCCCCACCTTCTGTGCATCAGAAGCAATGGAGTAGTTTCCTTAAAACTCTCTAGATGCCTCTGTTTCCCCAGAGATTCCAGTTCAGGTCAGGTGGGACTCAGCATTGGGGAGTTTCCGAAGCTCCCCAGGTGAGTCTGATGGAAGCCAGGGCTGCACCCCACGGCGCAGGCCACGATTCCACATACAAACACCTAACATGTTGCTGAAGGTGCCACTAAAAACGCCACCCGCTTTGGCAGCAGCTGGGTGGCTGCTTCAGCCAGAGCAGCAGCCCCGGCGCTGAGGACAATGTGAGGGACACAGACCGGGGAGCGGGTGGGGCTTTTCCTGCCGCCTTCGCAGTAAGATCTGCATGTACCCTGGCCAGGGGACGCCGGTCTCTCCTGGCCTTCAAGTTCTAGAAAGCACCTGTACCCAGGGAAGAAATAGGCCCAGCGAGTCAGAGCCCGAGCGGGCAGGTGTTGTTATGGGAACGCTGGTGGCGCCTTTCACACCCTCATCCTTAGGCGGGGGAAATGTACCTGCTCCCTTAGGTAGTGGCCCAATAATGGACGTAAGTACTTAACATACAGAGAACAACATGCTTTACTGCGGTCGTTTGTTGCCTCTTGTAATTTGGCTAGTGCTCTGAATGGCCCACAGCAGAGCAGCAGGCCTTTCTTTCACTGACAGGCATCCCCCCGCCCAGCAATGTGCTGAAATACGTGACCGGCCTGCTGCCCCAGGGACCCAGGCTTCCCAAGCAGAAGGCAGCGGACTCTCACCGGTGAGGCCCTTCAGCCCTTCCGTGAACAGGGACTGGAACTCCGGGGACTGCAGCTTCATGGTGAACAGGTGTCGCTCCACCAGACGCAGTCCAGCCCAGCCACCGCTCGGCCACCAGCGGCGCAGGCACCTCAGCATCTGCGACACAGACGTGCCCGCACAGGGACGGAATTTAGAAGTGGCGGGGAAGAAAGGGACGCACCGCAACTTTGTCTATCTACCGACCCGGATACGTTCTCTTCTGCTCGGAGGAAAAAGGGAAGGGGCCGGTCGGTGGGCTCGGTCCTGGGTGGCTCCCGGAGCAGGGCCTGGGCTCCCAGAGGTCGGCTAGCCGTTCCAGACCCTCCGAGAGGCGGCCGCGGGCTCAGGGGCTTGGCCTCGCAGGGACAGCAGGCCTCCCGGGGGTCAGCTAGGGCACGTCTGCCGCGCTCCCCACCCCCTCGACATCTCTGGCCCAGGGGGCTTCCTAGGCCTCGTGAACCAGGTGGGTGTGCTGCCGGCCGTGCAGTACCCCGTCCCCGCCGCCCCCGCCCGCGGCTCGCAGCAGCGCAGTGTTTCCCACGCCAGGTGGCCTCCGAGAGCGGCCGCTGCAGGAGCGGCCGGAGAACCGCTCCTGTCGGTGGAAGGCAGGTGTTGGCGGCGGCGCTGCCCGCGCGGCACCAGGGACCGTCCCGCCCACCACAGGTCGGCGCTCGGCTCCTCCGCCTCCCCTCGGACAACGCGCGGGGGGCAGTCCCCGAAGCGGCGTTCCCCAAACCCGACGCCGGACCGAGAGGCTCAGCGAGACTCCGGGCCCAGCCGCGCGGGACAGAAGGTGTCCGGGGGCTCCCGGCACGCTCCGTCGGGGTCCGGTCCCCAGGGTGGGCGAGTCTGTGGCCACCCCGGCCCGTCTGTCCCGAGGGCTGGCCCCGCGCGTGGGTGGCCGCCCGCTCCCGACGCCCCCTCCCGGTGGCGCGCGCCCCGCGCCGGTTCACCTGCCCCGCCGCCGACGGAGCCCTGCACGCACTTCCGGGCGGCGGCCTTCGTGACGTCACTCACGGGCGCCGGCTGACGGCCAATGGGAAGTGCCGGGGGGGCGTGGGCGGGGCCCGGCGGGCTCCGTGACCGGGAAGCCTGGGCGCGCCGGGGAGCCCGTTTCAGCGAAGCGTCCTGGCGCCTTTCGCCGGCGCGGAGGTGGCCTGCCGCCCGCCTGCGTGGCCGAGCCGTGGGACACTGCTGTCCGCGGTGCGGTGCGGCTCTTCACACCTCCCAGCACTTACCACCGCTCCGTAAAAGCTCGCTTGCGTTCGCTCGCTCCGGGCGCTGACTCCGGACGGGGGGAGCGCAGTTGTTAAAATGATCGGAGCCGAAGACACAGCGTCAAGACCGAGGCAGGGTGTTCAGGACGCGCTCGCTCTCCGTTGAGCCCTCCAGTCCCTTGAAGTTCCTGGGCCTATTTTAGGCTCCCACCTGGGCTGTGTAACCATTGCTTTTCCGGGTGTGCAGGCTTTTGCAGAGGCACAGTGAAGACCTTGCATTTGACTGAGCTCTGTCATTTTTTCCAAAGCAGAGAATAGTGAAAAAAGTGGCCAAGGAGTGGGGCTAGAGCCCTAAGTCCTTGAACTGGGAAACTTCCAAGACATTCTACCAATTATCTAAAGAAATAAACGAAATCTGCATCTTATAAAGGCTATGTTTTAATGTTTTAAAAGCCCTTTTCAATAAAACTTTACCCAATTTCTCTTAAAATGCTTCTAAAAAATCTGTGTGCTATGGTATTTCTGTGGCTCCCAATGATCAGACCTCTTGTCTTCAGGGGTGTTAAGTGACCCGTTTTGAGAAGCTGTGCAGAGACAACACTGATTCCATCCAACTTCTTAACACAGTGAAGAAGGCATATATCCTGTATCTATCCCAACTAGACTGACCAAGAAAAACACAGAGAATTCAATGTAAAAGAGTCAATCAATACAGGTATTAACAGAATAAAAGACATTATGGACAATTTTACACCAACGAATTCAACATTGTAGGTGAAATGGGCAAATTCTTAGAAAAATGCAACTTATCGGAACTGAAACAAGCTGAAATTTAAAAATCTGAATCGCTCTTTACTATTAAAGCAATTGAATTTTGTTCAACAAGCTTCCCACAAAGATAATTCCAGGCCCAGATGGTTTCAGTGGTCAAATTTATCAACCACTTAAGGAAGAAATAACACCAGTGTTACACGATTTTTGTTCAGAAAATAGAAGAGGGAACATGTTTCCTCTAATTAGAGGTCAGCATGACACTGATTACAACACTGAAATAAATATTATAAAAAAATATACAGATCAATATCCACACAAACATAAAAACAAATATCTTTAGTATATTAGCAAATGGATTCCAGCAAGTTGGGTTAATCAACTTGGGTTCATTTTAAGAGTGCAAGATGGATTTAACATTTGAAAATCAATGTTATTCACCATGTTAACAGGCCAGAAAGGGAAAACTCTGTGATCATCCCAATAGATGCAAGAAAAAAGCAGTGAAAATTCAACACCTGTTCATGACAAAAACTCTCAGAAAATTAAGACTAGAGGAATTCCTCAAGGTAAAGAGCATCTATAAAAATGCAGAGCTAATGTACTTAATGGTAAAACAGGGACTTTTCCCCTAATATCAGCGGTAAGACAAGGATCCCCAGCCTCAGTGCTTCTTGTGCATAGCTTGTTACCACTAACATAAGGCAAGAAAAAAAAAAAAGTGTAACAATTGGGAAGGAAGCAAGAGTGTCTGTTTTATATGACAATGGTCTACATGGAAATCACGGGAATCAAACAACTCTTTGAACTAAGTGAATTTAGTAAGGTCTTAGTATTCAAGGTTAATATACAAAAATCAATTGTATTTTTATATAATAGCAGCTGATAGTTATAAATTCTAATAACATTATACAGAGATATATAGATATAGAATATAATGTAGGAATAAATATAACAAAAGCAGCTACATGGTCAGAGATCAAGCATACGAAAACATATTCAGCGTCATCAGTCATTAGGGCTCTGCAGTCACACACCTGTTAATATGTTTAAATAAAAAAACCTGGTGGTAGTGAGGATGGGGAGAAAAAGGAACCCTGTGGGCTATAGGTGGGATTGTAGCCACTATGGGAAACAGAATGGACAGTCCTCCAAAAATTAAAAATAGAGCTTCCACACCCTTCAGCAATTCCACTTCTGGGTACTTTTCCAAGGGAAACAAACTGTTGGGTTGGCCAGAAAGTCTATTTTTCTCTGTGAGATGGTTCTAGCAGCACTAAATTGTCTTTAACTTCAGTTGAAACAATTTTGTTAGACTTTATTGTGACAGCTGTCATATCAGCATGCATTTAAAAAAACATCAAAATTATTGAATTTTTCAGTAGCAATTTTAATATTGAAGATGAAAGAAAATAAGCAACAGTTTCAGCATAGTATGCTTTATTATTTCAAGAAAGGTTAAAAAATGCAATTGAAATGCAAGAAAAGATTTGTGCAGTGTATAGTGTAGGTGCTGTAACTGATCAAACGTGTCAAAGGGGTTTGGAAAGTTTCGTGCTGGAACTTTCTCACTAGATGATGCTCCACGGTCAGGTAGACCAGCTGAAGCTGATAACGATCAAATGAAGACATTAATGGAGAACCCTCAAGGTTCTACCATGCAAGAGATAGCCAACATACTCAAAATATTCAAATCAAGAAAGTTATTGGTGAAAACGAAAAATGTCTTTTATTTTACAGAAAAAAAATGAAACTTTTCGGCCAACCCAACATTTACCTGAGAGAAACGAAATTATGTTCACATGAAAAAAAAAAAGTATGTGAATGGTTATAGTAGTTTTATGAACAACCATCTGAACCGGAAATAAACCAAATTTCCTCCAACAGGTGAATGGATAAGTAAACTGTGGTACACTCAGACGATGGAATGCTATTCAGCAACGTAAAGAAATGAACTATGGTACCCACAACAGCATATCTGAACTCAAGTCAAGAAAGCCAGACTCAAGGGACTACGTACAGAATAACTGTATTTGTATGACTTCCCGGAAATGGCAAAATGAAAGAGGCAGCAGAGATCAGTTGTTGGCAGGGACTGGAGGTGGCCGAGGGGTTTGTGGCAGAACTTGAGGGATGTGATGGAACCTTCTATACCTTGATATGGTGGTTATTATACGAGTGTGTGCGTTTGTCAAACACATAGAACAGCACACTGTTTCAACAGGGTAAGCTTTCTTGCATGTAAATTATACCTCAACACACCTGACTAAAATATTTTTTCTATACGTTACTGAAAAACAACTAGAACATGAATTTTTTTTTTATATATATTTTTTTAGCTCTGGCCGGGTAGCTCAGTTGGTTAGAGTGTCATCCCAATCTCCAAGGCTGCAGGTTTGATCCCCGGGCAGGGCACACGTGACTGCACACAAATTCACCAGTTTTGATGTTGTTTCTAAATGCACGCTGATATGACAGCTCTCACCATACAGTCTCACAAAATTGTTTCGAATGGAGTTAAAGACAAGTAAGTGCTCCTATCACCATCGTATGAAAAAAACTAAACAAACTGTTTGGTCAACCTCGTATTTCCTGTGTAGACCCCGTACCCGAAGGTAAATAAATACCACAAACTGAGAGTGTTGTTAGGGTCGGGCAGGCGTCTGCTCTTCCGCGGAAACCCCACAGCCACGGGCGCCGTTCTGAAGTTAGAAGGCCACATGCTATGAGAAAGGACAGTCATGAAAACGAGACCAACCCAGGTTAGAAAGCCATCCAAGCAGCCACCGGGTGTGCCCGCCACGGGCCTTACCAGCTATCAGTGTGGGTTTGAAAACCTCTTAAGGCGGATCGGGCCGGCCTCGGGGCTGGTTGAGGGTTCCCCCAGGGCAGACAGCTGTCATCCTTCTTCGAGGTGAAGAACAACTTTGGCTCCAGTGTTTATATGCCTCTAGTGGCCAAAATGTGGCTCCCGAAGATGCTCATCCATCCCTTCGTCCATCTGGGTTTGGGTTTTGTTCCCTTGAAGCCGGTTCGCTTCTGCCAACGAGAGAGAAAAGCACCGGCACGCGCGTGGAAGCCGGGGCCGTATCGCCGCCCCGTCGGTCCTCGCGTCCCTTCAGCAGGTGCTCGCTGGTGCCTGCGCGCCAGCGGCGTGTCCGTGCCCAAGGCAACGGCCCGGCTCCTAACGCGTGCCTCGTGCCTAGAGCAGCGCCGGGCACTGTCCTAACTCGCTAGTCCTCACACACGCCAGCGAGGTGTCGTCCCAAAGAGGACAGTGAGGCAAGGAGAGGCTCATCAGTCTAAGGTCACGCGGGCCACTGACGCCCAGCCATTCTGAGTCAAAACCTCCGCTGCCTGGAGCTGACGCTGGAGAAGGGCGGGAGCCTCCTGCAGGGCCCCTGCGGCACAGGGCATTCGGATTTTATTTTCATGGTAATACAGAGACATGGAGGGTTTCTCAGAGGGGGTTTCATGAACCCACTTGTGTTTCCTGCCCTTAGCCCGGTGGCAGCACGGAGGCCGGCCGGCTGGCCGTGGAGCGTGGCTTCCCATCCCGCCTCCTCATGGCGTGGGAGGTCAGAAGTCTCTCATGGGTCCACAGGGCTGCGTCCCTCTGCAGGCACCTGGGGACAGTCCGTTCTTTTCCCAGCTTCTGGAGCGCCCCCCCGCCCCCCTCGGAGCCGTCCCCTCCACGCCTCAGTCTCCCCGCCCCGAGAGTCTCCCAGGCTCATCTTCCCGTGGAAAGATCCTCAACTTAATCACAGCCACCGAGACATGTTCATGGGCTCTGGGAATCTGGGGGCCACAGTCCAGCTGCTGCAACTCCCAAGGCTGTGCTTTAATGATGGGGGGCGGTGGGGGAGGATACACAGGGACACCAGGGACGATGATTTACAGGACAACCGATGGGCCACTTGGGACATCGGCTACACCCACCTAAATGTGTAGTCCTTCCTCCGCGTTTGTTTGCTGCTGGGGTTTAGGCAGAGGTTTGATTGCCGGTAAAAACAGCGACTCCCTCAGATCCCAGGTCTCCAGCATCAACTGCCCTTGATACACTGCCACTCCCAGAAACCTTTGCAAATAGGACACAGAAGGGAGAAGAAAGCCTGGCGAAAAGAGACGAATTTATAGCGATAGCATGTTAGGTCCCTTGGGGAAGGTAGTCGAGGTAATATTTAAACAAGTCAGACAGAAACATAAGTGTGACCTAATTTTAGTGTTCTGCACATGTGGAGGGGTGGAGACCGTGTCCTCGAGCCCCTTGCCCCACCCTGTTTTTGTCTTTGTGAGACTGAGTAATTTGTTTAAAAGAACTAGTCCTGTTTCAAGAATGTGTTCTTTCTTTGAAACAACAGAAAGTACCTATTTGAAGAAAAAGCCATTCACTCACTTTGTTCTCATAAAAGTTTAATGGGAACCAACCGCAGTTTAAGATCTCCAAGAGGTCACGTACGACATTTCTCAGCAAAGAAGGTAGGGCAGCAGCGTTCACTGGTGCTGGGGGATCGCACACAGAAATGCAATCTTATTTTACATTTCAAAGAGGTAAGTAAATGCACAAATCAATTTTAGCTGTTCTGAAATTTCATACTGGGTCATTAATTTTAAAAGATGGGGACTTCAACGATAGTCACAAGAACAGTGGCCCAAGGGTAAAGACAGAATAACCACCTTCTCAATTCTGACCTGTCAGCAGCTCGGGTCAGGACCACGGGGGTCAAACCGAATTCCTTGCGGTGGGTGGTCTCCCCCCTCCCCCGCCCCCCGCCGCCGTTTGTCGCACCTTCAGATGCCAGTGCCCGTGGAATCCCCCCGCAGTCCAATGCAACCCCTCTTGGTCTTAAAACTGCATTGTCTAGTAGGTTCTGACAAAGCCAAGCTGAATAAAATGAAGACCCGTCCTCACGTCTAGTGCTGGACACAGAGATAAACACAATGTTCGGTATATAAATAAAATAAAGACAAGTACACGCTGAATGGAATCGGGGGGGGGGGTCTTTCTCTAGGAGATGATGTTCAGGCTTAATCTGAAATAATCTTAAGTTTCTTAAGAGGAACCCCACCCCCGTGCGCCAAATAAGATGTGTAGTCCCTGTGACATACTTGTCCGGTTGCTTCTTTTAAAACATCCTGACAGTTACGGAAGCCACGTTTTGCCACGCTACGCAGTGTGACTCTGGGAGGGAGCTTCACAAAGAAGCCGTGCTGAGCTCTCTGAGCCTGTGGGTTCCTGAAAAAACTGTGCCCTGCAGAGCCACTGGTGCCAAGTGAATGACAGGCGCTTGGGACCAACCTGAGCCCAACCTGTGATCTGGAACCCAGCCAAGTTTCGCCAGAACCTCAGTCAAAACTCAGGCCCTTGAGCAAGGAATGAGAGCTTATCACCGTTCGCCACTCCCGTGGCGGCAGCTGGCGGCGCTGTGGCAATAGCTCACCGACTAACACGCCTGCCGCTTGGAGAGAGCCATGCCTATCAGTTTGGCCATTTGGTCAAAAATTGAGATGGTGAAAAAAATTATACATATGTATCTTTGGACTCCTGTTTTTATGTAGCATTTTCCTGTAATGCCCAGCATTTGAAAGTTATTGATAAACGCTCATTATCCACATGTTTAAGCCTTTAAATGATACAGTTCTCTTAACCCTTTTTATATGACATTTACTATTACAAGTACAAACGCCATGGATTTCACTCCCTTTGCCTCTCCCCCAAACCGTGGTCTCCATTTCACATTACCTGCAGAGTGGACTTCTAGAGGCAAACATCTTTGTAGGTTTCTTACCCAGAGTTCCCGGCCGTCCCACTGAGCTCTGATAGGCACGTCACTCCTCTTTCCATCTCTGCGATTTGGGTAAAAACCCAGACTGCTTTGCTTCTTAGGGGATACAAGTCGCATCTGATTTTTCTAAAGAACAAAACAGTCACCACGAAACAACGCTCTCTACAAAACCCCAGCACTCTTGTTTTCCTTTGTGCTCACGTGGAATAGGGCATGGGGACAGAGGGTGGCACGTCTCTTCCGACACTGGTGTCGTTGACGAAGGGTCACAGTTTCATCTGAGGGAAGGGGGAGGTCAGCTCTCACTTCCCCTCCTTCCGTGAGAGTACCTGGCCCAGTGCTGGGCCCGTTCGGTAAGCACATGCTGAGTCGGCTAGTGTCGGAAATCTCCGGCCAGTATCGCTGCCCTCACGGCGATCATTAACTCCTTTTAAGGCTCCTACACTGACCAATACGCTACATCTAAAATTAGATGTATGGGACTTTAAAGAGGAGGTCAGGTGGCTGACGCTCTATCTAAACGTTCCCGGGTGCTTGTTAGCCAATAAACAGTTCGCTCTCTGTTCCTTCTTTCGCACTCCCTCTTCCATGAGGAGCAGCGTATTTTCAGGGCATCCAAGCATGATGGGTTGGGTTTCATTTTAGCAACTGTTAAACCGGTCACCTTGGGAAGCCCAGAACACGCTCAGCATGTACACTCGGCCTTTTGGGAGATGCCAGCCAGGGTGCCCACGGTTTACCATCTTGCTAACGGAACCCCCGATCCCACCTCTGCTCCTGCTCTCAGGGGACCTGGGTCCCCGCCCCTGCCTCTCGGCACTGGCTTAGGGGCATCATCGCTCAAGAGCTGAGGCTGGAGAGCCCTTTCCACGAGCAACGGCTGCTACCTGCCTCAGGGGCCTCGCCTGCCAAGCCCGTCCTTGCCCCCTCGCACCCGGGCCTGCTATTGTACGAGTCAGCTTTGCTAGTCCACGCCCTTGACGTTCTCCAGAGAGAAACGGAACAAGGGCAGGAAAACCCAGCCAGGCTTACTTAAACTGAAACGTACCTCGGACAGCAGAGGGGTGCCATCTGCAATATTGGGGAAGGTCCTGGGGTGGGCCGAAGCCCCCACGACCACTGTCACCGTGTGCTAGGACGAGTCCAGGCTGCAGAGGCCACCCTTCATCCCACACACATACTGGGACGGGCAAGGGGGCTGTGCCTTTTCCAGCCCGGCGGCTGGGCGCTGGGCCGGGACTTGGGCCGGGACCTGGACGTCACGCCGGCTCGCACATGCTCCCTGGTACTGCTTGCAGGAGCCGTGGTGCCAGCCGTCATGAAGGAAGCTGCCGGTCTGTTTTCCCCATCACAGCTGTGATGATGTAACCGTGAAGAAGAACTGCCCCTAAGTCAAAACGTGCCCCGAGATAAGCTTCACTGTCAGTGTCCTGCGACTGCTTCTGAGGCGCGGCCACCGCCCTGCTCAGTAAGTGGGGTCCGGGCCGTCCTGGGGCACAGGGAGCACTGCCTCGCTCTGTCACCAGCGCCTGGGCTCCTTCTGAATAATTCCTTGACATGGGGGAGGGGGAGAAAAAATGAGAAGTCCCGATTCGTAAATATACGGCAAGCTTTTAAAGCAAAAGGGGAAATAAAACCCATTCGTGTTAGTTGGGACAGAGCTGATAACACTGGTGCTATAAGAGGCACATCTATGGGTGACGTGGCTTCTGGGTAGAGCGCTGCGCTCTGTGGACTGGCGAAGCAACCGAGGTGTGCAAACCTGTGCGAGGCGAGTCTCAGGGAAACAGCACCTGGCTCAGCGTGCAGGCTTCACGGGGGAGGCTTGTTTCTCATTGTTCCAGACTCTTCGGGGGCTATTAATAAGAATATAGCGTTCGCCAAGATTTCTCAAAAAGCACGTGAGCTTAGAAAACAGGGTATAGGATACAATGAAATATCTCAGTGTGGAAATTCCAGAATGAATTAGGAAAGCTACAAATTAAGAAAGTAGAGCAACAGAAGAGAGAAGGTGGTATGGCACCCACCCAAAGTCACCCGCTCTGTCGTTTGTTCCTCTCGGGGCCGGGGCCGGGGGTCTGGAAGCCTTGGGATTGCTTGGTTTTATGTAAAAGGCACAAAAATTTGCTGAAAGTTCTCATTCGGTTTTAAAGTTTACTAATTTACTTATTTACCCAAGGCAACGTAAACATATTTCCATGTATATAGAAGAAATGGATGAAATGAGAAAGAAAGAAAGAGACAGAAAGAGAGAAGTCAAAATCTCTTAATACTCCAGGAACCTAAAATTCATAAACACGTGGAAAGCAGCTGCTCTTATAGGCATATTGATTAACGTATTTGATAAATTGTCATGTTGAAAATTTTATTACCTGGTACAGTTCCTATTTCATGTGAAAGGTTACGTGCTGTTTCGCAGCTATCGAAGACTATGTTAACGTACACGGCTATACATGAATATGATTGTCATTTCAAAACATAATAAAGTTTTGGAAATCAAACCACCTCATTTGTTTTCATTACTTGAAAGGCTGCTTGGGGACATTTCCAGGCAAGGGCCCAACCCCTCACCCTGTGCCCAAGCAGACGGGGCTTGTTCTCCTCTCGTCGTGGCCTGCCGTGGTCTGACCGGACCTGACCCTCTGCTGGGTGTCGCCCTGCGTGGCTTACCTTGGTGAGGGGCGTGCATTAATTTGCCTGTTCTCTGGACAGGGTCGGCCCCCTGTCTCGCACTGTGCCTGGGTGCTGGGCTGTGGCCACGTTTGGGCAACGACATGCCGGACGCCGTGCTGGCCGCCACCAACCGAGTTCCGTCTGAGGACCCCTAAAGACAGGTATGTTCAGGGATGGGAAGTGTGGAGGCAGGAGGACAGATGGGCCTGGAGAGACGTCTAAGCGCCGGGAGAGGTCACTGCTGCAAAACCCTCCCTCCCCTTTCCAAACACGCAGGGCAGGGCCTGGGCTCTGCCGGGGCTGAAGTGTGTTTCTGCCTCTGGCAACAGTTTGAACCCAGGGGGTTGTAGTTTAAGCGTATTTCGGAAAATTAATCGGAAGTCAAGTAGTAGAAAAAAAAAGAAAAAAATTGCATGCATTATACACAGTCCTCAATCTTCACTGCCCCTTTTGGGAGTGCGTGGTTTTTTTGCTGGGACGATGCAGTGCACCTGGCTGAGCGTGACCTTTCCACTTGACGCCTTGGCGTCTTGATTTATTCGTCACCCCCTGCCCCTGCTTTCAAGAGATACAGTTGATTGCTGATTCCACTGTACAGGGAAAAATGAGGAAGTTCAAATAAATGCTTCACTTTTAAGAGCCTAACAGAGCGTGGATCCCCTTAGCTGCTTTTCGGTTCCTGTGCCCTGAGGTCAAATCTGGAGGTGGCTGTCCCCACAACTGACTCAAAAAGACCCTAAAAGCAGTACGGCGATGACAACTTTGGTTATACAACAAATGCCCCAGGCAGAACAATCAGCCCAACAGATAAAAAGATGGGACGGTATTTATAAGTCTGCACTTCGGTAGAATTTGACCAATTCTCAGGAACGCCGGGGAAATTCATCGTCAATCGTCAAGACTTTACCCAACTTTCTACAAACATCTGTAGGGCAACAGGCCTGCTCCTGTTTTCTCCCAAATTTCAAAGAACATGTCTCGCACCTGCCAGAAGCCAGGCTCTCACAGGGCACTCGAGGAATTGTAAGCTGACTCAGTGAAACATGACCAGAGCGGGCGCCTCGCCGTCTAAGAAACTGAGCGTGCGTTTCTGAGGACTGGTGGGGGCTGGGGGGCGGGCAGGCGGCCTGTGTTTGCTCCCTTCTGTTCAATTTGAATCTTATTTTAACAATTTAATGGTTTTCTGCGGGATTCCAGTGGGTAGCCATGAGAAGAAGAATGAGCTGAACATGTCCTTTTGATATAATTTTAAGCTAGTCAAGTAGCACCATTCTGGCATGATGAACTATCGCCCAGCTGACAACTACGAAGAGATGGCCCAAAGACGTTTGGGTTACTTTCTCCAGCATAGCCTGGGACCGGACTATGAAGGGGCTGTGGGCAAATGCTGGAGGCACTCTTGGGGAACAGAGCAGAGAGGGGACAGAACGATGGAAAGCAGGTGGTCAGCCGCCGAAGCTCCAGCAATGCCTCGCCTGGTGTGGAAGGTGTCCATCTTATGAGCCGTCGCTCTCGGTAATACTCAGAGTCCTACGTGAGCGTCTGGTGTTGTCTACCGGATAACCAGTTTTCTTCCAAAGATAATATATTTTCCAAGACAAAATACCACAATGATCCTCGGGGGGAAAAAAGCATAAGGCTGTTTTATGGCAAAATAGGTTAATCATCAGAAAACGTTTGAATGATAAAATTTGGAAAATAGTTCTGTTTTCTGCAGCTGTGAAATAAGAATGCATGACACACTCCAGGAGAGGGTGCTTGGTTCTGCAAAATGCTCAGCTATCTCCCCACCAAGATGTTCGACGGTCTCACTGTTTACTTCAACAGTGTAATTGCCCAGGGTCCACAGGCATTTATTATTTTTACGAGAATGATTATAACAACCTATCTACTTCTCCAGTCAGTAAAAGTCACTGGAGAACTAGGAAATACCAATTTTGCATTTTTTTCTGACCTAGAATTCCTCCTATTAATGAAGATGAGGGCAAAGATAGAGCATATGTAATATCATTTCAGGAAATGCAAACATTTCAAAACGTCACCTTCTTAGCTTGAAGAGGAAGTTGACTTTGTTGTTGTTTGTGAGGGGTTTCCACCTTCGCTTCTCAGGCTTAGTAAGTAACTGATACTTTCTTTTAATTTATTAAAAATCTCACTTGTTGAAAAAATTAAAAATATTAAAATACCTGCCTTTATTGTCATTGTCATTGCTGATTTATAAATTCATGTTCTACACAGCATGGAATCATTAGAGAGGAAAAACAAGATTATTCATGATCGAAACTGACATAATTCTGATCAGCAATACTTAAGTGCATTTCAAAAAGAAATTGAGTGATTTATACGCTGTGTCTGTCTTCTATGCTGTGACATTTTACTAGTTTCATTAGTAGGTTAGGTAGTGACAGTGGTACGTTAGATGGTGAGTTAGAGAAGTAGTGAGTTGAGGTGTTACAATGAAGAAAGCGTGCTTCTCGGCGTTTCTTGAACATATCCCTTTAGCCAATGTCTGGCTTTTGTGGTTCTACCAGAATCGTATTTGGGAAATACTAAACCACTTCAAATGTTAAACTGAACACGGTAAGCCATTTAAATTAGCATAGAACATGGGGTTTGCTGTTGGAAGATGGGAGATGGGGGCCTGAGTTTGTTCTGCTTCAGCTGTTTGGTCTTTGTGAGTGATTATTGTAAATTGAGTAATAACCCTCCACCCTCCGCCCTCCGCCGCCGCCGTCAGGATCAGTGGGGGAGCCGGGGGGATTGCAGGATGGGCTGATTTGGAGAAGCCGGGGCACCACCCACCAGGCAAAAGATACACGTGTGGATTGACCTTTAAAGCTAAGTTCACATGAAAACTGCCTTTCGAAATCTGCCGAGAAAACACTCAAAATGTCTCATCTACAACTCCCAGCAAGAGACCCTCAGCTCTCTGGCCAGACGTCAGAAAGCAGGTGCAGGAATGACTTTGCCATGTTTTCACACTTCAGAGTAGATGTTTCCGCTGTAAATTCATCTTTATCTCCCAGTGGTTGAAGCAGGTAGAGATGGATTTGCATTTTCTCCAGGCTGATAACGGGGTTGCAGTCCCTCTGGTGGGTCTGTCCCCACTCGAGCCACTCAGCCTCCCCGAAGCTCGGAGCGTTGCCCATTTCTCCCAGGCTCCGACACAAATGTCGCTTTCCCATGTTACAGTTGTTTTAAGTTTCAGTTTCTTGCCACAAGGGCCCGTCTGCCAATCCTCATTAATGAAGATGGTCATGGTGTTTATTTTCCATGTGATGAACGTGCCTAGAATGCCTCCTGTTCCAAGGTCCGCCCTGGTCTCCCTCGGACCACTGTCCCCTCCTGCTTGCTTAGCTCCCCGCTGACTGAGCCCAGGTGGTGTCTGCCCCCGGAGCACCTGTAGGCGTCCATTCTGAGCCCTCTTCCCTCCTGCTGTACCCCATCCACACCGGTGTCCGAGCGGCCATCGCAGCGGGTGACAACGGTTATCTACATGCCATTCTGTGCCTTAGACAAGAGTCATTCATGTGTGTATTTCTAGCACTTTGTAACAGACTGCTCGTAACTGTCTGGTAATTGGCCAGATGACTACATTTTACTTTAGAAAAGAGCTGATAATTTTTCTTAAAAATGGCCCCTTGGATCTTCTTCTTTCCATTTTCTGTAGGACTTGGTGACATGGCGCCCACATTACTGATCCTTTTGGGGGCCACCGTGATCCTGCGAGCAGATGTAATTCCTGATGAACGTAAGTGCCATCTGTTAAATGCCATAATGGCTCTTAAAGACCTAAGCCCATTATAAAGACGCCAGCATTATTTCTGCTCAATGACCCTCCCCTTAGGAAATTGTATGTGGATTTGAAGGGGTAGAATCTTTGTCCTTATCAGAATACAAACTCTTCAAACATGCTATACTTTGAGAAAGCAAGGTTGGCTGAAATGCAAATCAACATGCAATGGGAAATCGTTTTGCAAGTGTGGGTGTAGGGGCCCCACAAAATAAAGCCCCCGAAATGAGGCTGGAGCTGATGGCCACTTGGGGATGCCCCTCCCGCAAGGGAGCAGTTAGGAGGCCTTGTGACCCAAGAACGACTATCTCGCACTGTGTTTGGCTTGGAAATTTGTTGATCTGTGGGTTTGGTGTGAAGACAGAGTATAAGAAAAGAAAACTGTCACGTAGTTCCCACCCCATGTTGTCTAAGAGAACTTCCTACAGCGATGACAGTGTTTTGTGCCTGACTGTCCACTGAGGGGACCGTAGCCAATCGTGGCTGCTGAACCCTTGAAATATGGTTCCTGCAACTAAGGCCATGAAGATTTTATTTTATTTTTTTAAGTTCATTTAGATTTAAATAGTCACACGTGGTCACTGGTCGCCATAAGGCACAGTGCAGCCCAGACAGAGCCTAGGGGACCATACGGGTCAAGTGCGGCTGGGCCGGTCACAGAGGCTGGGAAGTAAACATCCTGCCCACACAGAAAATGAACCAAAGGAGGTTTCGTAACTGTGGTACAATATGATCCTAATTTTAGAGAAAACGTAAAAAGGTTTATTCGCGTATGCCCAGGGGTAAAGGACTGTCATCACCTGTTAGTGCCCGTCTCAGTGGGACCAGTACGGGTGGTTTTTCTTTTCTTTTTTTATTCTCATCTGTGCTTTCCAAAATTTCTAAAATGAACAAACATTGATTCTGTAATTGAAATATAAGCTTTTATTTTGAAGGCAAAGTTAGAGAGCGATTGACTATGGAAAAGTTACAAAAAACAAAAAACAAATCTTGTTTTTCCTGAAATGAGTATTTAAGTAGTTTTGCATATAAATTTGTTGGGCTCTGAATCATGATAAGAAACTCATTTTACAGCATGAACCAGTACACATACAAATACATAAGTACATTTAAATAGTGGAAAGGTGGGGCTGGTGAAACACAATTATTAGAGAACGCATCGCGTTGTGTTTGATGTACGGAGCAGCGCTTTGATGTCTTTTCTGTTCACTGTTCTTCTGTGTCAGTAAAAAATGTTATTTGCCACAAACCAATGTATTATCCCAGCCAGTTAGTGGGTAACGGTCCTCAGTATGAAAACTATGGTCCTAAAAAAAAGATGTAGTAAAATATTCACAGTTCAATTAAAAATCTATAGGTGTTATAGGTAAACACCTGGCAAAATAATATAAATAATAATAATAATAATAAAACAACAAGTTAAAACAGCTAAACAAGCTGTAGCCCCGGGCGGAGTGTTTCAGCTGGTTGGGCGCCATTCCACAAACCAAAAGGTTGCCGGTTTGATTCTCAGTCAGGGCACATGCCTGGGTTGAGGGTTCTGTCCCCAGTTGGGATTCATGCAAGAGTTCTCTGTCACATCGATGTGACAATTTCTCTGTCACATCGATGATTCCCTCCTTTTCCCCTGCCTTCCCCGTCTCTAGAATCAATAAAAGAAAAAAGATTTTAAAGAAGTTTTAAAAGAACTTCTTCCAAAATTATTTCAGTATTTACATTCCGATAGCCATAACAGGAGACGGTAGTGTACAAGAAAACATTTTAAAGCTTTAAAAAGTGCTGCCTCTGTGCACCTGAACCTATGTTACCTTTTTTTCTTTTTGGTCAGTTTCACTTCTCCCACCTGTCAATTTCACCATTAAAGCCACAAGTTTGGCTCAAGTTCTTCTAAGCTGGGACCCGAACCCTGATGAAGCGAGAAGGAACCTTAAGCTAGGCTATCACGTGAAGATCCATGCTCCGCGGGGCGATGATGTGAGTCCCTTCTGGTGGCCATCCGTGTTTAGAGAGAGAATGAGAACTTTGATGCATTTTCCTTTCCGAAGGAAATTTCCACTCAGCAAAACTGCTGAAACGGCTGCGAGCTGGTGCGTGCCGGCCATTGGCCGCCCAGGGCATTCTAACTTTGGGACAATTCCCTTGAAAAAGAAAGCTTAGTAGCTTCTGAGGTACAGTGGATTAGATATTGGTTTTGTCTTCTGTAAAATAGTGCGCCCCCCCCCCCCAAAAAAAACCCTAAACCCCAGAACAGGTTGGCTAAATAAAACGGGAGGAGAGCAGATGACTGGACCCTGGTTCCTATGTCTGCACTCTTGGACGCGACACTTGCCTCGGGGCCCCAGGCTCAGTGCCGTCACGTTAAGGCACCTGGTGCCCGGTAGGTGCCCAGTGAAATTAGACAAAGGGCAAACAGTCGCGTAGCGTTAACTATTTTTCAGTCAGTGTGGAATTCCAGAGAATTTTGTGTTGAAAGGTTACCTGTGGGAGGAGACCGGAAGCAGAGACGAGGGTCAGAGGAAGCCGGCGCGTTACCTGCAAACTTTTGTTTGTTTGTATAAGAAGAATGTGTTAGTGTATCATCAAGGAATGGATTATGATGTTTTTTGTTATACAGGTTTTTTAAAAAACAGGATTAGATCCTAGAATTGGGTAATTGGTTTATTCATTTTAAAAACCTCTTTATGGCAGGATGATCGACGTTTTAAAAGCTGTACATATTTAATATATGCAAGTTAATGAGCTTAGGGTTAACTGTATCCTCGTGGAACTGTGGGCGTAATGTTTTAGGAAACCTATTTTGTTGCATTTTATGTGCCACTAAGAATCGGAAGAATGCGCATATTTGTTTAAAATTGTTCTCTAAAGGCCATTTCCCTTTGCTGTGTCATGACCTGTGGGCTTTGCTTTCAGTATGAGACCAAGAACACCGAGAGCAAGCGTGCAGCCGTCCTTCACCGAGGCTTCCTGGCGAGCGTGCGGACCATCCCGTGGGAAGGCCGCTCCCCGCCCGCCAGCCGCTGGGTCTCCGCTGAGCTGGAGGCCCCGCCAGGTGAGCCAGGCTCCCGAGGGCCCAGCGTTCCTCCCGGACTCGTTCATAGGACACCAGTAACCTGCTTTCCTCGAACCCCCCACCAGGCCCTGCCCAGGGCTCTCCATGCCCCTGACACCCTAGCCAAGGCCGTCTTTACGTCCTAGCGTCATAGCCCGAACAACGGCACCTGGCGCGTCCCTGCGAACATCACTTACCCTTCTCTCTCCCCTGTCAAAAGCTCAAAGGGTCATCAGGTCCCTCGTAACTGGGTTCTAAGCACCCTGTGTGGTTTCTCTGCTCCGCTCAGACGCCTGACCGTGACCCCACACACAGCACGCGCGGCTGCGGAGGCTGTGGTCCTGGCTCCTCTGCTCGGATAACCCCTCACGTCAAGGCCCCGGTCAGCGCCTCTGGGAAGCCCCCACTTGGTTCGCCCTGCGCACAGAGGGACGCTCTTCCTTCTCACAGCACCTCCGTGGGCCTAGCTCCTCATGGGCCCTCAACATTATTTATCTTTCGCAAAGAGATTACATGCCCCCATCCCATCTCTAAGCCCGCTGGGGACAGGGCCCGTGTCTGTGCTTGATCGCAGCCATGCGACGAGCAGTGCACACTTTAGACATGGTGTTCACTTTCAGTTCTGTAACTTCTCACCCCAAACTGGAGGAAACTTTGCTGGCAGTCCACCGAAGACACGGACTGCAAAACCTAATTGCCGCCAGGGAGCAAGGGTTAGACCCGCTGTCTCTACAGTGTCCTCAGTGAGGAGCCAGGGTCCCTAAGACCTGAAGCCAGTGACACTGCCCATCAAACACCTGGAAGCGCACACACACTAAGGAACAGAGGAGGAGCGGCCACCAGGCCTGGGGACGTGTGAGCTCACGTCAGCGCAGTTGCCTTGGCCAGCCCGGCCCACGGGTCACTGGGCGGCAAGACCGTGCCTCCCGAGTCGTGTGGGTGACTGGGAACACTTTTGTCTAGATTGTCCATTTACTCGTTAGAACCTGTTGTCTAGACCTCACAGCGGCCAGTCCACAATGGGCGCGACCCCGAGTTCAGCCTTAGCCCAAGGCAGACAGGTCACAGGCGTGGTCGCGGGGGCCTTTCCACCAAACCTCTCTCTGCTCCCTGGAATAAAAGCCCGCAGCGCGCCATGATGCGACTTTCAGAATTATGTTTCTTCAATGCTAATTCTCCTGAGGGCAAAAGAACGAGCAATGAATTATTTTTGCCGAATCCAGCCGAACTCACCCTCAGTAATTCACTCCTTGGGAGGAGCTGGGAGGCCAGCGGCCCTCAGACAACGCTTGGGCCATCCGGGCACCCCAAGCGCGGGTGGGTTCTCTGCTCTGTACGCAAGTGAGTGTGTGCGTCTCCCCGTGTGTGTACACGTCATGTCTGTGACACACGGAGAGGAGCAGGGTCTACCGCAAAGCAGACCGGCTTCAGCCAGCCTTCCTCTCATTTTAACTTCACTACAGGCAGCTGGAGGCCCTCTTCCTCTCCCCCTGGAATGACACGGAGTACCAGTGACAAAAACAATCTTATAGCTGACTTACACTAAGATAAGAAGGCTCCCTTCTATCATGCACGGTTGGGTCTACAGGCATGCCCTGGAGTGGGGTCTCCCCGACCCTCCGCCCCCCATGTTTTTCTGTTGCCCTGAGTGGGCTCTGGGCCAGTGTCTACAGTGTGTTCTGAAAGCACCAGCTCCCACAGTGACAGGAAGGCTGAAAGAAAACAGGTCTTCCTAGGCAAGGAATCTGGAGAAATGAACGTAAAAGGATTCCCTTTGCGACATCAAGATTTCCGTAAAGTCCTGCTGTAGCAAGTAGGACTTCCACGTGAGCTTGTGCGGGGTCTCTAAAGAGGCAGCGTCACTTCGCGGGGTTCCCGAAACTCACATCCTGCTGAGCAGCCACCCGCGGTGCCCATGTCGCGTTCGGTCACGGCCTCGCGAATCGTGAGGGCGACGAGCAGCCTGGGAGCCCTTCCTCAGCCAACCCTCTTCTTGCAGCCAGGAAACCCAAGGCCCAGGGTGGGCGGGACCACGGCGGCTCGGCTAGCTATTGACAAACGCGCGTCAGAACCGCAGGCTGCGGGGACAGAGCTCTGAATGACAGCATATCGCGCTGCTCCGAAACTCCCACTATGTCTGCCCCACCCAACCCCCTGCCGCCCAGCGTGGCTGGGGAGGTCTCCTGGGTCGGAAACTAGCTCCATCCCCCAGGAAGCTGGCCCTTTGCAAATAGTAGGTTTCTACAAATACAGGGTGACAGTTTCTCTTCGTAGACGGACGAGGTGTCCCCTGGTCCCTGTGGTTTCAGAGGAAGCACAAGGCTTGGAGGCTGTCCTGACCATTTCTTGTTTTTCTCATTTTTAACCATTTAGGGGCTCCTGGA
Organism: Mormoops blainvillei; assembly: GCA_004026545.1. Lineage (NCBI taxonomy): Eukaryota > Metazoa > Chordata > Mammalia > Chiroptera > Mormoopidae > Mormoops > Mormoops blainvillei. The sequence continues at coordinate 57,979 of PVJD01005168.1, read as the reverse complement.
ACCTCGGCTGTGAATTTAACTTGCACCACAAACACCGTAGCAAACAACTACACAGAGCCCAAGCCCTACCGGGTTTCTCTCTGCTGCAGCTGGCGCGCCGGCGAGGAGGCCCCCGTGGACACTCAGTATTTCCTGTACTACAGGTTGGTGCCCTGCTGTCACCTGTGCCGCCGGGGTGTTTCCTCCAATCTTAAAAACTCATGAGCGTCCAATTCAGGTACGGCTCCCAGACCGAAGAATGCCGAGAATACAGCCAGGACACACTGAAGAGAAATGTCGCGTGCCGGTTCCCAAGGACGTTCATTGACGGCAAAGGGCGGGACTCGCTGGCAGTGCACGTTAATGGCTCGAGTGGGCGCACCGCCATCAAGCCTTACGATCAGCTGTTTGCTCTGCATGAGATTGGTAAGACAGACCCAGAGTTGGGATAGCAGCGTCTGGGAAGGGGCTCTAGGCATCCCCACTGCTGGCCTCTCTCCTGCCGCTTCAGCCACGGGGCCGGGCCCCCGACCTCTGCGCTGGGACCCTGGGGCCAGATGCCTGGGTTGTGGGGGCGGTGCCGTGCGCCTGCCTTGTACCCACTACACGCCAGTAGCACCCTCCTGCCCCTGCCGACGGTGGCAACAGAAACATCTCCAGTCATTGTCAGATGCCCCTTGGGGGACAAAGCCTCCCCCTCCCCAGTTGGAAACCAGGGCACAGTTGCTGACGGATGTCCTGAAATTTCTGCCTGAGGGTTTTGGGATGGAACAGTCAGGCCTCCGAGCGATTCCGCCCCCCTTGACTGCAAGGCGGGCCCTCGGCTCTCTGAAGGCAGCCAGGCGTCCCGTCCTGAGATCTCTCGTGCCCACACTGCCTGCCCCCATCTTACAACCCTTCTCCCTTCTGGTCTGTCTTCTCCTGAGGCTTCTGCGTTAAAAATGTCTCTCAGCCTGTGACCCTCCGATAGAAACATGTTACGGAGGGCTGCGTTTGCTCAGGTCTCAGGTAGAAGGTCTCCTCCTTCCTGCTGGATACGTGCACCAAACTTGCCAGGAGCCTCTCCCACGGCCGTCCCGGTGATTGGCAGTCGGGCCTGGTGGGGGGGGACGGGGCTGGGATTAGTGCGGGAGGGGGGCTTGGCCGCCCAGTGGCTTCACGCACCAGCGGGGCGGCCTCAGACAAGCTGTCCTCCCTCTGGGCCTCGGTCTTCCCTGAAGAATGGGATAAAGTAACCCTTCCTACAAGGTTTTGTGCAAACTAAGTGTGTTAATAATTATGGGGCGCTTAGACTGACACCCGGTACAGGTATCCAATAAAGATGCACAGTGTTATTATTTAAAGGGCATGCATGGGCTGCGACATGCCTAAGTTAAATGGGATTTAACTTTCTTTGAAGAATCGCGGCATTTACTAGAGAGTATCGCCATTCCCTTCAACCGTTTATCTCTCAGGTGACTTTAACATGTCACTTTCACCACAAGAGGTGTTACCAGCGCCGAGAAGGATTCCGGAAACAATGAAATCACAGCGAAAACAGACAGCACCTGGTACCGACCACAGGCATTCCTTTGCTTACTACGATGTTCAGTTCACTGAGACCAATTCCTCAGATTCCTAAAACAAATGAACACTTTTTTGGGGTTAAAAACTCTCTGCTCAGGGAATGGCAGGTTCTGGAGCCAGTGGGTCCCACCCTTAGCTTGTCCCCGTGACTCAGTAAGTGTGACATCTTAGTCACATAACCTAAGACTAGGACGCTCGCCTAGAAATAATTCCCACCCACGTCACATGGCTGAAGACAGTCAGGTGAGGCCTCAGGGGAAAGACTTGGTTCTTGTTTTAAAGTAAAGACAAATTTAGCCCGATGCGTTGTTTGCGTGCCAGGGAAGACTGGGGCCATCCACTCCATCCCCCAAACAAACCAAAACTAGACGCCCCGACAAAATGAGACAAGAGCTGCAGCCCGGGAGGGGCGTGGTCGTGCAGGGCCACGCGCCTGCTCAGGGGAGGAGGGCGCGGTGGGCAGTCCGGGGCAGCTGCTCTTCAGGGTCCGTTTACCCTCCGACTCGAGCCGTTAAAAGGGAGAGTGGGGTGGTCTTGCCGTGAGCTGAAGAGGGAAGAGGTTCTACCACGCGGAGGAGCAGCCCTTGAGGGCCGCGGGAGGGATCTCTTCTTCTGTGTGACACGACGGGAGCCTTAGGTGAGCCACCGGGGTCCCATGCCTCGGAGCTCGGCCAAGGACGTCCTGAGGGCGATTACTTGAGGAGTGGGATGGGATTCGTCAGCTCTGCTCACTGACCGCCCCTTCTCTAACCTGTAGATCAAGTCAACCCCCCAGGAAACGTCACGGCAGAGATGGAAGGGACCCGTCTCTCCATCCACTGGGAGAAACCAGTCTCTGCCTATCCTGTCCACTGCTTCGAATACGAAGTGAAAATCCGCAACACCCGGAAGGGCTATTTTCAGGTAACGCTTCCAACCGCCCCGGTGTGCGATGGAAGCGTCCTTTCAGAGACATGTTAAACGTCATCGGCGGTGACCGCTCTGGTCACAGCTTGGAACTGACGGGGTCAAAGATAACTTGCATCCACCCAGGCTCTATGAAAAGGAACGCAATCTTACTGGCCTTTTGCCTTGAAAGGACGTACTTTTAGTTGCAAATCATGCAAAGGATCCCGTGAAAACTCAACACTCCTGCTGGTGGACAGGTCGCATGGGGCGGCCACCGTGGGAAACTGCACGGTAGTTTCTCAGAAAGTAAAAATAGGGTCACCCGACAGTTCTGGGCATAAATCCGAAACAATTGCCAGCAGGGTCTCAAAGAGAAATCTGTATCCCGATGTCCACGTCAGTGTCGTTTACAGTAGCCGAGAGAAGGAGGCCACCTTCGTGTCCAGGTGAATGAATAAACTCGATGAGGCATATACATAAGACACAATCTGATTCAGCCTTAAAAAGGGAATTCTGACATGCGCTACACCGCGGACACACCGTGAGGACAGCGTACGAAGGGCACTAAGCCAGTCACAAAAAGACAAATACTGTACCATTCCCCTTAGGTGAGATGATGAGAGAGTTAATTTCACAGAGACAGATCGTCAGTCACTGGTGGTTTCAAGGGACCGGGGCTGAGCATTTAATGGTGGGAGCTTCAGTTTTGCAAGATGAAAACCTTGCTGGAAATTGGCTGCACAACGATGCGAGTGTCCCTACCACCGAACTGGGCACTTAGAAATAGTTAAGGTGGCACATTTTATGTTGTGTGTGTTTTACCGCAACTTAAAAGAAAAAACTCATTAACTGGTAGGCAGAAAGTTCGAGGGGAAAGGGACTAAGGGGAAAACGGACATTTATTGAGCGGCAGCTGTGGCTGGGTTTACTCTGCTGACTCGCCCCGCCCTCCCAGGAAGTCTGTCACAAGATTATCACTCCCTTTTTATAGGAAAGTGAGACGCGGAGGGAGCAGGACTCTTGCCCAAAGTCAGGAAGCTAGAAAATACAGGGACGCTGGGATGCAAACTCATGTCTTACTAATAGCAGGCAAAGAGAATTCAATTCAATTCCATTTGATTCAGCAAGTATTTACAAACTGACTTCTCCAGAATGATGCTAAGACTTTGTTTAAAAAAAAAAAAAAAAGGTTTCTCTTTTAAAAATGTAGTCCCAGGCAGTGGAGGCGACGGAAAGGTTTTTATTCAATACAGAAATAGGAGCACATCTGTAGAATCAAAGGGTCATTTCGATGGCAGCATGGATGCCGAACGGGGGTGGGGCAGGGCCACTGGGACTTTGGGATATCGGCCCATGGCTGCTGCCGCCGTCTGAGCCCCAGGGGATGAGCTGAAATGCTCAGTGGTCAAGATGCGGCGGGAGGCGGGGTGGGGTGGGGTGGGGACACTTCTGGGAGCACTGAGTGTGCGGGAGGGGTCAGGGCCCCTCTCTGGCTGGGGCCCAGGGGATCAGCGGGATGGGGCTGACACGGGCCAGGAGTGGGAACAGAGGAGAAGGGCTTGTGTGGGAGAAAACGGCCCCATCTCAGCACCAGACCAAGTCAGCTTAGGTTTTGTGTGTCCACCGAGCCCATGTAATGAGACTGAACCTTCTAAAATTGCTGTTTTTGCCCATCGAAAATGGGTGAATAGTGGCTGTTTTCATGTGATTCGGGCTAAAAGTTTTTAAGCTTGGGCTAGACAAAGGCCACTCATGTAACTCAGTGACGCACGAGTTAGGTGTTACTATTCCTATATCATGGGGGCGGACAGCAGCTCGGGGAGGTCAAGGAGCCACCCCGTGGGTCGCTGGAGGGAGAGCTAGAACCCAGCCTGCCCTTCTGGTCTCTGCTCTTCCCCCCTCCCTGTGCGCCCCTCAACCCCCATCCCCCCGAGAGCTATAGGTGTGGGACCAGCAGACCTTTAAGGTGAAGGACCGGGCATTTTAGGCTTTGCGGGCCGTACGGCTTCGGCCACCATCTCGCGGCTCCGGCGCAGAGCCGAACAGGCATGGGCGGGCAGGGCCCGGGGACCTGTGCTTGTGGGGCCCGAAATGCCAATTTCATGTCATTCTCATGTGTCACGGAATATTCTTTTGACAGTTTTCCATCATTTAAAGGCACAGAAAGCACTCTTCGTTTGCAGGCCCGAGGGGCCCACGGGCTGTAGCTTGCCAATGCAAAATAGGACGGAAACTGGGTGACCCTGGTGGGACATCTGAGTACAGGATAAGGAGGGAGAGAGGAGATGAGGGATCATGCCGTGTGCTGCCGGCCACTCCCGTCTTTCCACCCGGAAGCACTGTTGGCACCCAGACGGGTCATTGCAATCCGGCAATTGCCCGTTTTATTTATTTTGGTCACAAGAGAGCTTCCCCCAAAGGGCGACTCGGCCACCGGAAGCAGCCCGAAATAAACGAATCAACGCGCGTCCTATTGATTGTAAACGGGTCACTGAACAGAGTCCCATCGCTTTCGTAGGACCTCCCATTCTGAGCACTGGCGTCGCTTAAATTCCGTGTGTAGAGGTTACTGTAACGTTACTTATTTTCCCATTTAGACAGAAAAAATGACGACCAATGAATTCGCCACCACCGTCAGCGACGTCTCCAAGTACTGCGTGGCAGTGAGAGCCACCGTGAGGAGCCTGTGCAGAGCACCGGGGCCCTGGGGTGTCTGGAGTGGGCCGGCGTGTGTGGGTGAGTGTCCTGCACCCACTGCCCCACGAGCCCGTCCCTGGAGAAACGGGTGGCCCGGGAGTGTGCACGTTCACACGGGCGGGTTGGAACTCAGTCCCGTGTCCCTGCCGGGCTGCGGCTTTCGTGACCAGAGGTGGCTTTACCTGGAAGCCGTGACTCTCAAGAGTTCATGTGTCTCACCAGGGCCGGCCTTTCCTAAACGCTGGACCTAATTTGGTTTCCAGACGATCTGATTCTACTTCCATCCAATTTTTTATAACTAAGTTTTTTATTTTTGGAAAATTGTAGACTCAGTGCAGAACAAGCTGGCGAAGCGTTCGTCCGGGCTGCGCTAGGTCATCGGAAGGCATCCTGTCTTCTGTCCCTGCCGCAGTGGGCAGAGCGGCTGTGGTCGTGCGCCAGGCTCACGGTCCCTGACCTGGTCTGTGTGACCTGGCCTCCCTGGCCCCCTTTTCCTCACCGCCGAACTCCTTCCGAGCTGGCCGTTCCTGCCTGTTTCTCACTCACTCTCCACGGGAGCGCTGGTTGGGAACTGGGCTCGCTAGGGTCCCCCCGCCCCGGGGCACCTCACTGCTACCGTTTGGGGCAAATCCCATTTTCTCATGAAGATGAGCTGATTAATGTGACTACTCACCTTATAAATCCATTGCCCCTGGGATTCACTGGCCTGTGCGCTGTAGGATCATCGGTGAACTTAGTCTGTGCAGACGGACGCTGCGTTTTTGCCCTGACGGTTAATGGGCATCGTGGGCAGCCCGTCCCCCGCTCCCAGGACACTGGGTGGGGCTCCCCGCCCCCAAGGGGCAGCAGTGACCATGCTCGGCTTGCAGTCTGGTGGGCAATTTCACTGCCACGCCCATTTCTTGTCAGCAGCCATCCCAGTCTCCCACCCCATCCTGTCAACAGCCCCCTAACCCTTCCAGGCTTACCCCAGCGCCCAGCTCGAATGTCACCTCTTTCTTAGACATTATTGAGTCCACGCCTTTTATCCTAAGGTTGGGGAATGGAGCCACTGAGATGTCAAAAAATTCAGTCGCTGTCAAACAGCTGAGGAGTGGCTGCTCGTGGACGGCTTTCCCCGGCAGGGGGCCCACGTGCTGTCAGTGGCGTGGAGCAGGTCCAAAGAGCCAGTCATAGCCCAAGCTTAGTGACCGATGAGTGAGACGGGGGATGAGCGGGTTTGGATGGATGACAAAAAGGGGCTGGAGGGGCTGGGGCTGCAGCCCAGCCGGGGCTGGCAAGGTGCCCGGCGCTCAGGAGGCTGGGGGTGGCACCTGGAGGGACTGTCAGCTGCGTGTGCCCTTTGCCCGGCCCGAGGCTCTGCCGTGGCTGCGTCCTCCGGTGCTGGGGGCTCAGAGCAGGGGGCAGAGGTACTGTTTTAAAAACAGAACGAGCAGTGTCGTGGTATCGGGACCCAGCATCGCCGGCCCTTCCTCGGCCGGCTTCCAGGTCTTATCGCAAGAGCCGACTTCCCGCTTTTCGCATCTTTCTCTCTTCTAAGCTTTCTTAACTTCCACATTCGGCTGCTCCTTCGTGCCTTTGCTTCTCCTGTTTACTACAGTCCGAGCCCCGGCGAGACCCTCCGCCTCGTGCAAAGCAAGCGCGGACGCAAAACTTCCCGCAGCCCTGTCTGTCCCCACGGGCGGGAGGGTGTCCTGGGCGCCCACCTGCGTTTATTTCTGGCCCTGTCATGGGTCTGGCTCAGTCCCTCCGAGGCCTGCTTCTTGGTGGCCAGGCTCAGCCACCGTCACGGGCCTCGTCCCCCCGGGGTTTTGCCCCGAGCGGTGCAGTGCCAGCGCCAGTGAAACGGTACCGTTAAGAAAGATTTAGGCCTGAGATGGGCCCCCGGCAGCGCGAGACTCACCGCCGTTCTCAGCTGGGTCAGCACGTGGTCAAAGCCAAAGGGGGCGGGGGGCGCTGCCTTCAGGGCTGTTCCTTCCACTGCGAGACGGCCACTCTCAGGAAACCCTGGCCCTGGCTGGCCTGTCCCAGCACGGGCAGAGGGCAGGGCGCTCTTAGAGTCACATGACACACCCTAGGAGCCTGGAAGGACTGAATGCAAGTGGGCGGAGGCAGAAGATCAGGGGATGTGCAGGACTTGGGCTGGGATGGAAGAAAGGTGCCATGTGTGCCGGTGACTGGGGAACGCTGCCCTTCTCCCTCTGACTCGGCATTCACGGCTGTGACCGTGTGAGGAAACCCGGCCCCTTGGCCCCAGGCACCTGGAGGGTGGGAGCTGCCGGTGAGACCGCTAACCCGTCTACTCTGTGCGCACGCTGGGGGCCCTGCCCCCCCCCCCAAGGCCAGTAGCTCAGCCTCCGCCCTCTGACTCCCGCACCTGCTCTTTGTTTCTCTTTCTCTTCCTTGCCGCCAGGAGAGAAGGGACGTGACCTATGTCTCAGGGTCCCAGCGGCAGAGCAGGGACTCGGTCTGGGAACGGGGTGGGTCCAGGCCTCGGCCTTTTCTGTCTTGACCCCATCCCGGGGCACACCTGTGCTCCCCAATCCCCACATCTTCCCGGGATTCGGAAATGAGAGAATTTTCATGAGTTAGGTGTGAAAATCAAGGGAAGCCGAAGTCACCAGAAACCCGACGGCTGGGCTCTATGTTGGGCACACCTGACAAGCTCCGGCGGGGAGGGAGAGGGCCCAGAGGGCTCGAAGGAAGGCCTGGGCCACTTCCCCTTCCTAGGGCTCATCACGGCACAGACCACAGAGCAGTGCCTACCGATTTCCTGAAGGCAAACATCTCTGAGTTTTTCCTTGAGTCAGAGAGAAAGTTCAGGTTATCTGGAAATACCGGTTCTTAAGAAATCCTCCGAGGCCAGGGACTCCAGAATTCAAATTAATGACCTTTTCAGAATCAAAATGCTAATCATTTCAACCCGAAGGACGCATCCGGGCTGTGGGACCTGCTCTCCTTTGTTCTATGTCCCTCGAGTAAGAGGAAGTGCTGCCTCTCATTCACTTATGTCACCGGCTCTCGATGTCCTGCATTAATAAGTAGCTGAGCAGCAGGCAGTCCACGGTAATTTCCATTCGGTGGCAGGTACGTGGGAGCTTTGTCTGGCCCTCAGCGGCCCTGTCGGGGCATGTTTCCTTTGCAGTCAGCTGACCTCGGCCCTCTTCTCTGGTGTCCCCGGCCATGGGACACCGCAGAAGCCAGGCCGGAAAAATGACTGACTCGCCCACTCCCCCCAGGCAGCGACCTGCCGTCGAGCCCACTTTGCAGGCCCTGGCACCTTTATGGGCCTGAGAATTACAATCAGTCAGTCGCTTCTGTGCTTTTGCTAATTCGGCGAGAGTCTCCACTTACCACGGGGGCTCTGGAGGGAGCACCTAGAGGGCGGTTTAACTGAAGAGATTTTCGTCATCACGGCCGGAGCAAGCGGGGCGTTATCGGGCCCGGCCACACGGGGCTGTGGGGCATTGCACCACGTGAGCGGCAAGGGGGGCCGAGCCTCCGAGCCTGATAACATTCCGTCACTGCCCCTCCTTCCCACGAGGCCTGCCCTTGACCCCATGTGAAGGGGGTTTGTCCTGCCAACAGACCCCTGGCCGGGCTCATGCTCTGTGTACCTGAGTCCGGAGTTTCCGAACGTCCTTACCAGGGCACCCATGTTGTAGCCAATGTGGAAGGCGTGTCTCGGCGACAGGGAGATGGAGCTGGGGGAGGCCCGATGCAGGAAACCCCCCTGGGATGTGAAGCGAGGCGGTGGCTCCGGGTGGGAGTGCCAGCTCCTCCTGGTCACCCTCGGTCCAGGCGCTGAGCACGGGCAGCGATGACTGTGTCTGACAGGACCCTGGGGTGCGGCCCAGAGCAGCGGCCGTTAACCCTTGAGCCGCCGTGTGTTCTGCGCAGCTTGGGACACATAAAGTCCTGCCTCTCCGAGGCGCTTTTCCCGTTATGGACAAGGCACAGCTACGGCGGTTTGTGAAATAATAGATGGAAATACAGTGAACGTTTGAAAACGCGAGGCCACAGGGTTTTAATACAGTGATTTTTCCCATCCAGAGCCTACGGAACAGCAGCTGAAACATTAGTGGGCAGGGCGGCCCCCCCACAAACGGAGACGCAGCCCGCAAACCCAGCCCCGTCCAGGAGTGGGGCCCCACAGCCAGCGGGGGCTGCCCTGCGGGGCGGCGTGTCCAGCTGGGTAGTGGACACGCAGGAGAGTGTTTGGTGACAAAGAAATGCTTGGGTTGGGCTCTGTGGCCATCTCGCCTGCACGGTGTGTCCTGGGGCGGGAGTGGGGACGCCGGGGAGGGGTCCAGGGCTGGAACCTCAGCTCTGCCCCTGGCGGCATGTCCTCCGCCGACTTCCCCGTCTCCACGCCCATTTCTCCCCTGCAACGGGAGGCGGCCATGCCTGCTTCGCTGCGCGGCAGTGAGAGCTGCACTGAGAATGGGTGTCACGCACGCACTTTGCCTAGTACTGGGCAGCTATGCACACCCAGGACAAGGGAGTGTAAAACCGGGTTGTAAAATAAACTACTTCTGGTTACCAGTAAGTTTTATGCTTTACGGCCGCTTGCAAATGGTCGGCCACACGAGATATGACTTTTCTGAGGTTGATTTTGTTAAAGGCAAGTGTCCACAAACTGTGGGGCACAGAGGCGCTGGCCCGGAGGTGCCCGAAGGGCCCTGTTTTCACAGGCGATGGAGGGGACTGAGGCCCAGGCCGCCACTGTCACCGCGAGCTGGGAACAGGACGCGTATCCAGGCCAGGCAGGGCTCCCGCACGGAGCTGACAGTGTGTGGCTTCCAGTGGAGGCCGCTGCCTGGGGGTGGTCACCGAGATGAAGCTGGAGGAAGGAACGCAGGTCCTTTGCGTCGGAACGTGGGAGGCCCGGTGATTCTGAGAGCAGTTTGACGACGTGGGGCTGGGAACAGAGGACGGAGGTGTCTGATGGCAGCTGGAGGGATGTGGCCGAGTGGTGCCAGGACACAGGACTCTGGGGACACTGGGGAGCCCCGGGGGTAGAGGAAGGGAGGGCATAAAGCTGTGGGGCGGAACGGGCACCCCGCATGGGGGTTCCCGGAGGCGACCATGCAGGCGGCACAGGCGGGGGTGGCCGGGTGCCGGCGGTGCCCGAAGAGTGGGCAGCGAAGCGCTTCGGAGTCCCGGGAAGGCCAGGCCTCTCTGCGCGGATTCTAAAGGCCGCTGCGCTCACTTCTCCTTTGGTAGAAAACACCAAGGAGACTCGTGCCGTCCGAACGCCACCACGGGGACTCGCAGGGCAGCCCGAGGGCGGTGCACGGACTCGGAGCTGCAGGGGCGGAGGGCCCCCGTGCCCAGCCACACGACAGCACCAAACGCCACAGGAGCCCCGCCAACCCTGGAAAACGGGGCGAGCGACGGCGGGCAGCCAGCGGCCTCCCCCACCGGTAGCAACCAGTCCCTGGGCATCACCGGGGACTCCCCCCTCCCGTGGACGTGGACCAGGCGGCGGAGCGGGCCCACGATCTCTTAGAACGCCATTTGCATCACGGAGTAAATGACCTCGGGTTCTTCTTGATCGAACGCGTTTCTAGCAGCTTAAAAAGTCACATCTCCCCGCCCCCGAAGGAGTCATCAAAGCCCGTAGGAGAACCCGCGTGGGTTCTTCTAAACCGACTCGGAGCGAATTTAGCTGGACCGGCAGGGGGCGCCCGGCGAGGCCGCCTGCAGGGGGCACTGCCCCCGCCGCGCGGAGCAGGTAGCGGAGGGCGCTGTGGGGCGTGGTCCTGGCGCCCCTCCAGCGGCGGGGTCTGTCGCCGCCCGTGGTTGCTGCACGTGTTAGTCCGCGTCCGCTGCCGCCGAAAGTTCGGTTTCCACCTTTGGAAAGTAGGTCGGTTGCCAGGCCATTCGGGCGCTAAGGAGGCTTCCGTTTTGAGAGCTTTTCCATCCGAAACCGCATCCCTCCCGAGCGCACGCCGGGCGCCCCGCCGCCGTCACTTCGCCGCTCGGCCCTCGGGTCGGCTTTGCCCCGCCGAGACGCCCGGAGCCCGGGAAGGCCGGGCGCTCGCTCGCCGCCGCCCGCCACCCCCGCGACGCCCAGCTTCCTGCCGCCCGCGTCCGCCCGGCGCTCCGCCTGGCACGGAGTTTAGCTCTGGTTTCTTTCTGTCTTTGTTTTCGCCAGGAGACGACGAGCAGACACCCTGGACGGAGTGGCTTCTGGTCCTGCTGACGGTGGCCCTGGGCGTCTTGTTCATCTGCTCGCTCACCGTCAGGACGTAGGTGTCCCTCGCGCTGGGGGCTCCTGAGGGGCGAGCACTGAGTTCGGGCCCCCAGGCCGAGGCGGCGGGGGTCTCGCTGTCAGGGGGGATCCACGGCTCGCCCGTGCCGTCTGGGCGGCCGTTCCGAGGTGAGCGTGGGCCCACCCGCAGGCTGAGAGACACCCGCAGCGGTTCGCAGACCCTGACGGCGCGCAGCGCGGTCTGCAGCCTTACACGCCCCTGTTGGGGTTTGTACCCGGGTTTTCGTTTGTGCAGAGCTTCTTACACTCGTGCCCTTTTGGTCCCTTACGGCCCGGCTGTCCCCTCAGCACGTGACTGCCTTTGTCCGCACACCTCTTCCATCTCGGCTCAAGGAGGGCAGCGCCCCGGGCTGGGCTCACTACAGTCCCGCCCCCGTGACCCCGGCCCTTCGGTCATCCGTCCCCCAGTGGCTGATTCTTCTTAGGTCGGACACATTCTAGAAATGCCATGAAGGTCTGGCGACTGCCCCCCAGCCCCCGCCCCCCAGAGACCGCGATGGCCCCGTAAGAACGCCTCGCCCATTTGGGCCTTCAGTTCAGAACGTGCCGCACAGGAGGCTCCAGACCGTGTGCTGCCTCGGCCCTCGCACACTCGAGCCCTTGGAACGGTGTCACTGTTATAAATGTTACATCCCGGTGGCATCTGTGGGCCGAGGGGTGGCGTTTCAGAGGAGGGGAGAGGAAATCCTGTGAGCCAGCGCCGGGAGGGCAGGGCGCCAACCACACACGCACCACACACAGCCCAAGGGTCTTGTGTTTCCAGAAATTAAGCCCGGTATCGTGCGCCAGAGTGCGCGGCCACCGTTCTGTTTTTCTGGATGGTTCGGAAGTCACCAGAGCGCTGCAGTCCTCCCCCAGGTCTGCAACCACGATGACAATGTAGATGTTTTGAGGTTTTGGTCCTGGAATCAATGAGGTCAGTTTTCAGAGTGACATTAAGGACCTAATCCCCCCCCCCCCCCCCGCGCTCGCTCTATTTCCAGGTGTCACGTATGGACCAAGTTGTTTCCACCAGTTCCTGGGCCAAAAAGCGACATCAAAGATCTCGTAGCCACCATGAACTATGAGGTGAGGTTGAGGGGTCTTTTGGTCTGTCTGCCCAGGGTGGGTCCCCTGGGGTCTGTCACCGGGGGCTGGTTTTCCGTATGTTAAGGCCGAGCCTCCCCCCAGGAGGCCGGGGTCCCTCCGCGGCGACAGTCACTCCGCCCTTTGGCTGCTCGTTCTGTTGTATGTGTCTGTGACGGTCTTCGAATGTTGGGAAGGTCCCACTGCAGTGACACTTGAATGCGGATTTTCTACCAGCCGTCCCTTCAGTGACCTTGGGCAAGTCCTCGAACCCGGTGAGCCCTCCCAGTAAGAGGCAGAGAGGAGAGGGCCCGACATCCTGTCCCATTGGCACCTTTTCAGAGCCCGTGTTTCCACACGCGGCAGCCCAGCCTACTCAGCGGGCTCCGCTGGGGATTCCCCAGCTGCTCAGAGAAAGAACCAGAGAGAAGGCAAATGATTCCTCCAAATATGCGCATTCTTAGGCCCTGTCCCGCACTCTGACTTAACTATGGCGTTCCAGCCGTTCCGGCATTCCCGACCCCCGCCGCACTGCAGGGGGCGCTGTCCCCGCCGCGCGGAGCAGGTAGCGGAGGGCGCTGTGGGGGCGTGGTCCTGGCGCCCCTCCAGCAGCAGGGTCTGTCGCCGCCCATGGTTACTGCACGTGTTAGTCCGCGTCCACTGCCCCCGAAAGTTCGGCAAACAAAAAAATTACCATTTGTTGAAAAAAAAAAAAATCACTCCCCCCCCAGGGAATTGTCTTGACATCTCTGTTGAAAACCAGTTGTTTGCACATGTGTGGACCTCTTTCTGGAATATCTATGTGGTCTCCTTGATCTGTTCGCCTGTCTTTATGCCAACACGACACTGTCTTTATCGTAAACCTGGAGACCAGGTAGCGCAAGGCATCCACGCGTCATTTTTTTCAGGGTTCTTTTTCTTATTCTAGGGGTTTTCATTTCCATGTAAGTTTCAGAACCATTTATCAATTCATTCATCAATTTCTACAGAAAAGGCTCCTGGGATCTTGCCCAGAGCTGAGCTGTATTAGAGGTTAATTTGGGGAGCGGGAATGTCCTACCGACACTGAGTCTTCCGCTCTGTAAACACGACAGGTCAGCCCACTTATGTAGGTTTTCTCTAATTTCTCTCGGCAGTGCTGAGAGATTTGCAGTGCGTAGTTCTGTGACATGGCTGTCAAACCTGCCCTTACAGTGAATGGTCACTTAGATCAGGGGTCAGCAAGCCTTTTCTATAAAGGGATGGGGAGTAAATATTGGAAGGCGAAATGGTTCATCTCAGCTCTTCGGCGTCGCCGCTGTGGTGTGAGAGCGGCCACAGACGATGCGCTCCTGGCGTTTGGTTCTGTTGCCAGCAAAGCTTTATCGCACAGACCGGGCCTGTCCCACACGCTGCAGTTTGCAGACCTCTGCCGTAGGTCAGGCACCTTCCTCAACAAGCCTGGTTCTCTCTTTAACACAGCACCTGTGATTGGACGCGCAGACCAGCGGGTGCCTCGTTGTAGCGACAGGAAAGGGACAATCGCCAAATGGGCCACTGCAATAAGCTGTGGCCTTGGGGGAGCGAGAACCCCTCCGCCTTTATCCCCACCCTTGGGTGGCCAGAGGAGCAGCCCGTGCGCTCTCGTGACTGCAGCCTCTCTGGAGGGACAGCGGGCCCCGGGAGGCCCCTTGCGGCCCCTCTGAGCTGTGCCGTCCGTGCGCCCTGCTGGGGCGCCCTCACCCTGGGAAGCTGGCTGCAGCCCTCGGTCAGGCCTCTTCGGAGCGCCTGAGTCGGGCACCTGACTTCCTGGCGGAGCCTCAGCGGCCGCCTTTCATGCCCCGGGGCCGCTGGGAGGGGCCGGCTTCGCAGCTGATTAAAATCCAGCCGTGGGCGCAAAATACCAACTTGGGCAGACAAGCTGGTTATGGAACAAGCAAAGATGATGGCAGAGCCTAGCACACAGGCTCCTCGGACACTCACTGTCTTTGCAAGTTGCAGAGCAATTTTAAAAAGAGGGAGAGCCCTGGCTCCTGTGGCTCAGGGGATCGGGCACCTGCCTATGAACCAAAAGGTCACTGGTTCAATTCCTAGTCAGGGCACGTGCCTGGGTGGCGGGCCAGGTCCCCAGTAGGGGGCGCGTGAGAGACGATCACACACTGATGTTTTTCTCTCTCCCTTCCCCTCTCTCTAAAAAATAAATAAATAAAACCTTTTGAAAAAGAGAGAAGGGTGAGTGCAGGTAGAGTCGGGAAAAGGTGGCACCGCCCCCTGTGGCCCAGGCGCCACACCGGGGAGAGCCCCGGAGCCAGGGCGTGGCAGGCACAGCTGGGCCACAGCTGGCAGAGCCTCAGCCTCCGCCTCCCAACGCAGAACCCGCCGAGTCTGCTCTTGGGGCCTCTGCTGCCAGGGTGACAAGGGGGCCTGTTACTGCCGCTGGCAGCGAGGGCTCGGCAAACCCCTGGGACGCGTGCAGCTACTGGAAAGGAAGCCCTCCGCCTGTGGCCGCCGCTCGTGCCTCTGAGCCCGCCCGGTCCCCAGGCCTGGGCCTTGGGCGGCCGCCGCGCATCCCAGCATGGTCCTTAGCAACGTTTTGCTTGTTCGGACCCAAGTTAGAAACTGTAAGGTCCAAAGGACAGGTGCTTGGGGTGGGATGAGGGGAGGAGTGAAAGAGGGACATGTTTGCCTTTGGCAATAAAAAAGGCTTATTGTGAAAAAAAAAAAAAAAACAAAACCAAAAAACGTTGTTCTGAGCTTCCAATTTGTTAGAGACGGGTCTCCAGCCGGCCTTTGTTTCTGCAACAGTAACCAGAGACCGTTCCTTCCAAAAGCACACATGGCAGAGAGCCCGTCGGTGGCGGTCACAGCACAGACGGCGCCCAGTGGTGCCCAGTGAGGACACTGACCATGTTTGAACAAATACGGTCTCATACAGGCTGTGTTATTTTTTACGGCAAATTTTCTAATTCATATCAGCACTATTTATAATCAACAAAACTGGACATAAGAAATGCAAACTGCAGCAGAATAGGACGGAGCTAGGAAAAAGGATGCGGCCCAGGCACATGCAATAAAACATAAAATACTATCTGGTGTCACACAACAGAGATCGATTTACGAGGCTGTTTATCCGCTGGACTGAATGTAACCGTGAGGGTGACTTTAGACCTGGAAACGCAGGGCTGAGGGGAAATGTGGTCTCTGCTTGGGGGCGAGTTTATGTGCGTTTTTTGTCTTCTTTCTACTTTATTTTCCGCATTGTCTTCAGGGAACACTGACGGGTTTCAGAAGCAAAACAGGCTAAAGCCAACTGTAAAGACAAACGAGAAGTTCTGGGAAAGGCCGCTTAGGGGGGACGTTTTGTTTTGCAGAGGACCGGGTCCGGGGAGACAGTCAGCGAAGTCATCAGCTACGTGGAGGAGCAGGAGCTCCAGGCCCTGGAAGAGCTGGTGTTCTGACGGCGGCGGCGGCGGCGGGCGCGGGGGACGCGCGCACCGGCCTCACGGGGAAGAAGCGCGGAGCGGACCCTGCAGGCGGGGAGGGGCCCAGGGCTGGCCGCCGGTGCAGCTGCGAGGCCGCCCAACCCGCGCGGCTCCCCCGCCTGCGGAGGGAAACCTCCTCCCGCCGCCCGCCCTCGGGCCGGACGCCCCGTCTTTTCTCCCCGCCCCTTACTGCGGGGCGCCCCCTGCCTGCCAGTCTCTGAGATGCCAGCACCACCTGGAAAGTCTCTGTGTCCCGGACAGCGTTTGATGTGACCTGGGCTGACTGCGGGGGGCGCCAGCGTGGCTGTTTAAGTCGGTCTGGGGAAGAAAGCTCTTGGCACGAGCCACGGGAATCAGCCACGTGGATTCCAGGCTGTCTCTCCTACCGGCGGGGGCCACGGTGCCCACTGTCTTTCCCCTGAGCTCTTGAACACTTTCTGAGAGACAGAGAGAGGGGGCCGGAGGGAGGGAGACGCTGAAGCGCCACCCCACGACTGAGGCGGCGTCACTGGAGGCGAACTAATGTAAAACCTTAAAGAGCAAAAACATCGCTCTGTACCAGGAGGGGACAGGGTTTGAGGCCTGGACACTCCGGGGTGACCTCGGAAAAGGCTTTGGGCAGGACATTGCTGTGAAGGGCGTCCCTGCATCGTTCAGCGTGAACGTTCTGAAGAGGCGTCTGCTGGTGGAGACATCAAGGCGGCTGGTTTGGCGTCTGTTCATGGGGTGGCAGCTGGACCGCAGCCCCCCCGGGTTAGGGAGGGCGCCCACGGGCCGTCCCACCCAACTGCTCAGCCCAGACAGGCCTCCTCCCAGTGTCCGCAGGTGGAGGCCCTTCCAGTGAGTGGTGGGCAGTGGGCTACAGGTAGACCCAAGCACAGGTGTGTCCTGGGCAGCGCAGCGGGGGCAGGGGGACCAGGGAGCCCCTGGGGTGGGAAGCCCAGGGCAGGGAGTGGAAGCCCCCACGCTCAGACGGCCTCTCTGTGGCGGCACATCCCCTCGCCTTCCGGGGTTGGCTCAGTCACTTTTGGTTCAAAAGGAGGCACGTTGGCTACCAAATACATCCAGGGCTTGTTGTCCCAGTAACACCCACTGCAGTCAGGGTGGGGGGGGGGAGGGGACCAGGGTGACAGGTGCAGCCGTATGTGGGCTGCGGTTACTGAATGTGCGTGTCCCCCCAAATTCACACATGGAAACTCCTCCCTTCTGTGCAACCATGTTAGGGGGCAATTAGGTCCTGGGGGTGGCGCCCCCACAAGTGGGGTCAGTGGTCCTGTAAGGGGCCCCCAGGGAGCGCTCTTTGCCCTGATTAGAGAAGCGAGAAGCCTGCGACCAGGAGGAAGGCTCTCCCCAGAACCCGGCCGCGCCGGGTCCCCCCCTTCCGTCCCAGACTCCAGCCCTCAGGCCCCTGAGAAATAAAGGGCCGCTGTTTCTGAGCCACTGCGTCTGGGGGTCTTTGTTCCAGCGACCCAAGCTGTGACTGCCTCACACCATCTCTGATCCTGACCCGCCCCCGCCATCACCGTGACGACCCCATTTCACAGAGGCCGTCGCTGAGACTCAGAGAGCGTGTCAGGAAACGGCAGGGCGAGTTGTTGCGTCCCAGGCCTCGGTGACCCCAGGGTTGTGGGCAGAAACGTGCGTGACAGTGCCCTGGGGGGTTGTCCCAGCACAGGTCACTGGGTCGCCCCTCACTGGGTGGGGGGTGGTCCGATGGAGGAGGTCCGGGAGGGGGGGCATTTCCAACACGTCCCCAGGTGATGCTGCTGTTGCTGGTTCCAACCGCGGAGGACAGCTGCTGGGGGAGGGGTGGGGGGTTCCAGGGAGTGTCAGAATTTGAAAACTGCTGAAGAAATAGGTGACAGAAACCTCCCGCTAAACGCACGGCCCCTTTGGGGCCCTTGCTCCCTGCCTACCTCCTCCTAACGGGAGCTGGGACACCTGGGACGGGGGTGCTGACTCTGCCCAGGGGGCACTGACTCTGCCCAGGGGGCTGGAGATGAGGAGCTGCCCCCTGTGGCCACGTCTCCGTCTGGTGTGGCACTGATGTCACAGCTGCCCTCTGCCCCCGCTGGGGGCAGCCCTCCTCCGGGCACTGAGCGGAAGCAGTGCCCGGCTCTCAGGGGGCCGGGGTGGGGGTGCCGGGCATTGGGACAGCTGCTCGCACGGCTCTGCCCACGAATGGCATGCCGGCCCCGGGAGCCCCACCCCGTGTCCCTCCTCTGTGACGCCCTCAGACGTGTGTGCCTGTCCCCAGGATGTCAGGCGCTGGAGGTCTGTCCCCTGGGGCTGTGCTCCGGGCGGCAGGGTACCTGTGACCCACCTCTTTATCCGTGTCTGGGGCAGGGACCCTGAGGAGGAGAAGGGCCACAGGCCTCTTCGCCCTGGTTTCCCCAGCCCAGCCCCTTGCACAGAGCGGGACCTGTGCTGGGCGGTAGGCAGAGCGAGGCTCCGGTGACGAGATGACGCGGAGGGGAGGCGGTCTTCATGAGACAGCCCCTGGGGGGCCCAGGGAACGCGCGTGTGGCCCCCTGGCCTCTGTAACCTGGCTCTCTCTGTGCCCACGACGCAGCTCTGTGGGGACGGACACATGGCTGAGTAAGAGGCTGGGCTTTGGGAGAAAGCACATTTTGAGTGGCCACTGGCCTCGCTGGGGCTGGAGAAAGTGGACACTCTCTTAGCAGTAAATACCCCCGACAGCAAGTTGATTGGACCTTGGACCTGGAGGACCAACACGTCCCCCTCAGAACCTCCAGTCACTGGCTCAGGGCACACAGGGTCTCTCTGAGACCCCCCTTCCAACGAGGGTCTCACCTGTCTCTCCCTGTGGCGTTTGGACTGTCTAAGCGCCTCGTGGGCTGGGGCCGGGACTGGGGCTGGGAGGTGGGAGGGCGGGCCCTGGTGGCCCACAGCTGGAGCCCCGTGGAAAAGCCACGGCTGCCCTGCGGTCTGGGGAGAATCCACACGTCTAGGGAGCACGCCGATGAAAACTCCAGCGTGTTCATGGAGGTCCTGCAGGGGTGAGGACCCTCTGTGGGTGAGATGACTGAACCTCAGGGGCTCACTGGTTAAAGTGGAGCTGGGCGCCTGGAAGTGAGAACAGAACTGAAAACACCCTCCGGAGGCTGGCGGGGTGACAGACTGAGTAGCTGTCCCACTCCCTGCCCTGAAAATCAAGCTCTGGGTCACGGACTTGGTGAAAACCGTTCCTTCTGCTAGAATGTTACGTCGCACTGAAAAACTGTCTTGTTTTCTCCCAGTTTCCCTGTTTCAGGTAATAGATGTGAATGTGGATGCAGGTGGAATGAGAATGTTAATACAAACGGCTGTGCACCGGCTAAGTCTGCAGACCGAGCAGCCCGTTTCTCGTCCCCCCTGAGTAGCCCCTGCTCCCTCGACTGTCTTCCTCGTCTCCCAGCCAGGACCCCGCAGCAGCCCCTCAGCTGAACCCCTCGCCTCCCGTGTCCCCTTCCTTTGGAGCATCTGTGTAAAAGGCACATGTGCCGGTCACCCCACATCCGAAACCTTCCATGACCTGTCGCCTTCAAGCTCAGGCTCCCTTCGAAACACAGGCTGCTTTGACCGGCGCATTAGCGGCCCCCCAGCGGCCCCCCAGCCACACCCCGAGGACGGGCCCGTGGCCCCCGCCCCGCACACCTCCGCACCTGCTTCCTCAGGGGGCGAGGCCCTTGAACCTCTTTGCATCTTGTTGGCATTTTATCTACTAAGTCTCTGCTCTTTGCCACCAGAAAGTCTCCCTCCAAATTCCGGGTCCCTTCTCTTTGAGTCTGTTCTATCACTTACTAGGGTATTTATGCTGTTTGACATCCGTCTCCCTTATTTAAAGTGTAAACACTCAGGAGTCAAGAACGATGTCCCAAGCAGGAGCTGCCTCACCGCAGCCGCTCAGTGCAAACACCGGTGAGTTTCTTGGATGGGCGCCGGGCTGGAAAGCCAGACCCGGCGTGGCTCTAAAGAGCGGTGCCCTGGCGAGGGGCCCACTTATCAGCACCGGTGTTAACGGCACAAACGAAACCAAAACAGAGACCCAGGGACTCACGGTTGGCACGGCTCTTGCTCCGGCACCTGGCAGCCCCGGGCTCCAGGGGAACGTGCTGCCGGCCCCCCTGGGCTCTCGGTAGGTACCTGTCGACGTGCAGGATGCTGGCATTCAAGCGATTCTTCACCATGAAGGTGTCTATCAGGTTACCTCCCTTATTAAGATGAAAAGCAAAGATGTGTCCCTACCAGGGGTTGCGGTGAAAGAACGTTAAGCTGGTGGTGGTGGTTGGGGAAGTGCTGGAAAGGAATCAATAGGCAAGAACTGGGGTCATAGTTCAAAGGTTGGCAAGCTTCTTCTTAAAGGGTTGGGTTGGAAGTATTTTCAGCTGTGAGGGCATCTGGTCTCTGCTGCGGTTGTGTTCCAATAAATCTTTATTTATAAAGAACAGATGATGGACCAGATGCATGGGACATGGTTATACTATAAAAATAGTTTTTATTTTTTATTTTTATAAAGATTTCTTTATTTTTAGAGAGAGGGTAAAGGAGAGAGAAGGAGAGGGAGAGACATCAACATGTGAGAGATACGTGGATTGGTCGCCTCTCACGCACCCCCTACTGGGGACCTGGCCCACAACCCAGGCACGTGCCCTGACTGGGAATCGAACCGGCAACTCTTTGGTTTGCAGGCTGGCACAAAATCCACTGAGCCGCACCCGCCAGGACTAACAACTGTTTTTAAAATGTGAAATCCGAGTTTAACTGGGCCTCCCTTATTTTATCTGGCAACCCTGGTCTTTCAGGACAGCCCAAGTTTGAAAAAATAGCTCTGAGATAAATATAACCAATAAGTAGAAACACCAATTGCAGGAAAGAAGGAGAAGCGGCTGGGCCACTTGGGAGCCGAGAATTCGGCCCCCGGGGCTGAGGGGCTCTCTGTGCGGGATCCTACCCTGGGGCCCAGCCCGCGTCCCGGTGCTTTTCAGCAGCCCTGTGCAACTTCCCGGGACGCTCACTGCCCCCCTCTCCCTTCCTGTTGGGAACCAGTGTCCCTATCTATCTATCACCTGTGTATCTGTCATCTATCAATCTTATCTGTCTGTCTGTCTGCCTGTCTACCTCCCTCCATCTTCTCCATCCTATATACCTATCAGGCCTCTGCCCTCTATCTAGTGCCAGTCTTTAGTCTCTAGCATATATATATTTATCTGTGAATCATCTACCCATCTCTCTCTCTCTCTGACGTATCCCTCCGCTCACCTACATATCTGCCTAACGATGCAGGCGTCTAGCGTTGCGGAGCGAGGTGCGGAGTCACAGGCTGCCAGCAGCCAGTTCCCAGCCTCCCTGGTCAGCGGGGTGACCTGGGACCAACCTCCGACCCGCTCGGCCTCGGTCCCCACGCCTCAAGCGTGGTGGGAAATGGCGGCTCGGCCAGCCGGGCGCTCCGCACAGAACAGGCCCGCTCCGATCACCTGGTGACCAACACTGTCCTGCTCCCTGGGCTTCTCCACCCGCCGTCGGACTCCACGCCAGCTGATCGCACCCCAGTCTTCATGGCCTTCCCCCTGCGGCCCTGGCGGGGTCCCCCTTCCTCTGTCTGCCGCAGCAAGCCGGGCACTGGGCCTGGGACGGGGCGGGGGCGGCCGCCAACAGGCTGCCAGCAGGGGCTTGCCGAAGGGCTGCGACCCACGACCGGGCGGCCGTGCCCCCGGCCCGCCCAGCTTCGGAGCTCCCAGCCGTGCCCCTGAGACGCCGCGCCCGCCCCCAGCTCCTGCCCCTGCACTGTCACGGCCACTCTCCTGCTGAGCCCGAGACCCTCCCCTCACTCTCCTTTCTGTCCACGAAGACTTGGCTCCGGGGGCGGAAATGCACCGAGCTAAGACTTCTGAGCTGGTCCCGACTGGCTGCCGCTTTACTCTGGGCGTGTTACCCCTGCGTCTCCATTTCTTACATGAAAAGGGAATGGAACCCGCATCTCCCGCGGCGTGGTGGGAAGAACGCTTGAACATCGATGAGGGCGCGTCACACGTGCGCACGTCCTGGTGGCGTCCGTGCCCCGCGTCGTCACTGGTAAGACTGTGGAACAAAAGGCCAGGTTAGAGACCAGGATGGTCCCTTGGAAGTTACTTCAGCCTGAGTTTCCAGACTCTCAGATCTGCCCTGGGGCTGGCCTTGTCAAGAGAGCACGCTCTCTCAGGGTGGCCTCTGCCCCGCTAACCCCCGACGGGCCGCGGCCCTGACGAGTGAGGACAGAGGCTGGCAATTTAACTCAAGTTGGGGACTGGGCCATCCCATCTGCACGGCCCACCGAGCAGGAGGAACAGGGGTCCTCTGGAAGGGACAGGTTGGCTGCCACGTGGTGGCCGCACCCTGGGATGGGGGGCAGGGGACTGGAAGTCGTGCAAAATGGTGGCAGATGTTCTCCCCTCCAGCTTTGTGAGGGTCCAAGATGGGGCGGGGACCTGGTGCTCGGGATGCGGCATTTGGGTCACAGCCAGACGACACCCCTGAGGGTCTGTGTCTACTGGGAGGAGAGGAGGTGGACGTCAGGACTGTAAACGCCGGCAAGGAGGGGCCGGGCGCCGCCGGTGCAGGTGACGTGCCCCGTGTGTAGGTCCAGTGTGTAGGAAAGGGACGGTCCCACTGCCTGTCCCTTGTAGTGGGGGCATCTCGGGGCTGTCCAGGGGTGGACAGCAAATCCTTGATTTTAACAGGCTAACACCTCAAATCCCACGGTCGGCCAAGCTGTTCGTTTGTTTCTTCCCGTGAGACGGCTCTTGGCAGTGCTTAGTTGTCCTTAACTTCATTGGAAACAATTTTGTTAGATTGTGTTGTGATGGCTGTTACAGCAGCATGTGTTTAAAAAAATTATCAAAGTTGGTGAATTTTTGTGTAGTCATTTAAATGTTGAAGATGGAAGAAAATAGGCAACGTTTTTGGCATATTATGCTTTATTATTTCAAGAAAGGTAAAAACGCAACTGAAATGCAAGCAAGGACCCGTGCCGTGTGAGGAGAAGGCGCTGTGACTGAGCGAACGTGTCAGACGTGGTCTGCGAAGTTTCGTGCTGGAGGCTTCGCTCCACGGGCGGGTGGAGCAGCTGAAGTTTGTAGCGATCAGATCGAGACATTAACTGACAACAATCAACATCCTAGCACGTGGGAGACAGCGATGTACCCAAAATATACAAGTCAATAAACTTATTGGTGAAAATGAAAGCCGTGTCTTTTATTTAGTGGAAAGAAGGAAAAGGACTTTTTGGCCAACCCAGTAATTGTAACGACAGGAGAGCACGGTCCGTTCTTGATTATCGTGATAACGAAGAGCGGACCACCCATGATGCAAGATGGTGGGAAAGTGTCAAACTCACCTGCTGGTGGCTTCCGTTACCTTTGAGATGACACGACATTTGGCAGCTAGTCACGTGCTCTTTATACACTTTTCGTAACTCTGCCTTCCTCGAGCACGCTTGCAGCAAAGGAAGCGCGGCGGGGACCTGGGGGAAGGTTAACGGGGGCTGCACGTGGCTTCCCGGACGTACGTCACCGCACGTCTGACCACAGGAACGACGTGATTATTCTTTCTTGAGATGGACACCCGTGGCAGTGGCCACGTCACAGCTGGGGGAGCTCTGAGCTCACCTGGAAACGAAAGGCGTCATCACCCGTGCCTCCGGCTCCCACGGGCGGTGCCGCGCTGCACGCGGCGGTGTGGTTCTGGAGACTCAGGGTCGGGTCACCTGGCAGAACAGAATTTCCTCCTATACAGTGACGCTACGCGGGACCGCACACCTAACAGGGCCAGAGGGAGCACCTGGGCAGGTTAAACAAGCCAAGAGGCGCTTTTAGGTGACAGCACGGGCCGCCTGAGCGCACCGAGGGCCCCGGGCCTGGGCAGAGCCCCTAGAGCAGCTGGGCTTAAAAAGTGCATAGCTTAGAACATCCCAGTGGCCACTATCCCACCTTCCGGAAACAGCGTCTCAGTTTTCCTCCAGCCGTCTACCCCGCCCTGGGAGCACGGGCTTGGTGTTGCCAAGGGGCTCAGCCCTGCGACTCTTCTAGGAGTTTGGAGATGGAGCAGACTGGCCTCAAAACTGGAAAAAGCTGATTTATCCCCCTGACAGCGCCCTGGAAAGGCTTCCCCTGGTCCCTGCGGCCAGCATTGTCAGAGGGCCCTGGTTCGTGTGCTCTCCTGGGCTCAGTGACTGAGCACGTGGTCGGAGCTGCGACATTATGTTTGCTGGAGTCGGCCAGGGCTGCTTCCGCGGCGGGTCACCAGTGAGCCCAACCTGCAAGAACCGTGGAGGCCACCCGGCAGACATGTGTGGCTGCGGGGGCCCCGGAGGCACTTTCCAAAGTGTCTCCAGCCCCGTCGGACTCGGCTAATCCAGGGCCCGAGTTTCCAGATCACGGAGCCGAGAGCCTCAAGGACTTTCCAAGGCCACAGGTAGAAGCCAGGCCTGCTACGGCTTCCCTGGTTGGTTCACAGAGTCGGGCAACTGAGGCAAAATGCTACTTCAGAGACCCCTTCAGTCAATTCATCAACGATTATTTATTGCAAGGCACTGTGCTAGGCACACGGAGAGTTCAGGGGAGACAGACCGACGTCCCTGCCCCGAGGAGCGTACAATCTAGTGCGGAGACAAGGCAGACACACAAGGACAGTGGGGTCACAGCGCAGGGGTTGAGTGAGAATGCAAGGTGACAGTACAAGAGCTTTCCCACGGTCGCACCTGATCCCTTCCGCCGTGGGTGGGACCGCAGGGGCTGGCAGCTATTTCAGAGGGAGCGCGGCACGAAGGGCCGAGCGTGGGAGGGCTTCGCAGCCGGGGACGCTTGTGAGTTGGGGGGGCTTGGGAGGGTTACTGCAGGAAGGGGCAGCCGTGTCACCAAAAGGCACCGAGGTGAGACCGAAAGCAGGCAGTGTTCGGGGGCCAGGGAGGGTTCGGCGTGGCTGGGGACGAGGCTCACTTGCTAATCGACTTAAAAGGGCCTTAAAGGCTCCCTTGTTAGGTTAAAAAGATTTTAACCTTTTAACAGCGGGGCTGGGGAGAGCTTACAGACGGCAGGCACCCTGGATTAGATAGGCAGAAGACGGCGCTCCCCAAGAGCAAGGGTTCGAGTTCCATCTTCAGGACATTCAGCTGGGGATCTGGCATGGTGCCTGCGGGGTCGTCAGTTCCAGGGGGACAGCTCGGGGCCCTCGAGCTTCAGATCCTGGCCAGAGATGCTGGAGCCCCTCTCGGGCCTCACGCTGCCACTGCACAGGGGCGAGCTAAGCGGCCCCTGGCCGGCAGGCACGAAGAACGCTCCCAAAAGACACGTATCTTTACAAATGACAGAATATTTATTAACAATGCCTTTAGAAAAAGATTACATACGCTTGCTAGGTCACTGGCAAATACCGTTCACACCGGGGTTGGGGACTTCCTGGGGTGTCATTTTTTCCATCTTGTTATTTTGGGGGTGTGTGTGTGTGTGTATGAGAGAGAGAGAGAGAGGGAGATTTTAATTTTTTTTTTTTGTTTTGTTTTAACATAGAAGTAACCATATCAAACTGAGGACGGAACACAGTTTGAAATACTAACAATATTTTTCCTGTCACCACCCTAGTTTTTGTACAATTGGAATCCCGGTTATGACTTTATTGGAGAAATAGAAGGTTGAAAAGCTCACTTAGGTTGTCTATAAGCAAAAGTGACCCGATGCAGGCAAATTGAGCTCTGAGAAAGAAGAAGGGTGGCCGCGTGTCCACGTGTGAAAACTTGTGTAGAAAATGTCGTGGCCTTTCAGACCCGCGGGTCCGCTGGTGCCAGCTGCAACACCTCCCACACCGTAACAGGTCGTTCTTTCGTAAGAATACGGCTTTGTTGATATTGTCGTTTTCGAATGTGCGATTTTAAGACTTAGAAGGTAAAGTTTATAAAGCATCTAGGCTACCGACTGCAAAACAGGAGATTCATCGAGATACCGTACAAATACCAAAGACCTTCTCTAGAGTCTCAGGACAGAGTCTTGGCAGCGACTACTTGCCGAAGGGGGAAACCCGCCAAGCTGCGGGCGTGATTTCTGACTCCAAAGAAAGGCTCTATCGTTAAAGAGACACACACTCTATATAAGGGATCCTGGAAAGAAATTATGAATCTGTGAACAGAGAATTACCTTTGCTTTAAAAATGTACATTCAAACAGATACGTTTAAAGAGAGTAAAATTACCTGTTCGCCTCTGACGGACTTGGCGGACTATAGTAACTTTCGGGCTACGTTACTACAGGACACGCGACTTCGGGCGTGACGTCTAAGGTAACACGTCTATGGAGGCGAGGCTAACTCAGCAGAGGAGAGGGAGGGTTACTGTTTACCATGCGAAGTTTGGGATGAGGGCATTGCACAAGGTACCTCTTGGGCAGTTAGTGTGGGTGTTGAACTTGTAGCCATTCCTGAAACCATCTCAAGTCGTGTCGAACAACGAAGCTCACAACAGGGTGGGAAAACAGAGTGTCCGTGTCGAAGGACTCGGTCCCACGCGTGAGCCATCGGAGAGTCACTTACGGTCAGCAGCCGGGGGTCAGAGGCCAGCTCTCAGCCGCCTGCCCTCCATCTGGGTAAAGCTGGACAAGGGATTCGCAAGTCATTTGCCAAGATGAGTTTCAAACTCTGTCTCTAAAGGAAACATTTTCAAACCATAATTGTATGACTGTGGTGCCCATTGCATTTTATAGCCGAGGAAAAAAATTAATATCTACATTTCATGTTACCTTTAAAAAACTCTATAAAACACTAAATATATAATAAAAATATGCATATAAGGACATATGTAAACTGCTTTGGTAACATCGTCTTACAGATGTCTTCAGTGCATTGCAGAGTCTCCAAGGAAACTGCGGACAAAGCTCGCCTCGCTCTGGGAAGTCCTGTAGAATGCCATTCCTAAAGAAGCAAAAACATTTTTTTTTCCAGTAATAAGATGTACTTCGACCACCACACTGCTTAGTGCCGGGCGTCTTCGAAACAACGGGCTCGACGGCACCCGTGCGGCGGCCCCGGGAGCTGCCGTCGTCACAAGCCGGACCTGGCCGAGAGCGAGAGCACGAGGGTGCTCAGGGCGGACAGCGCGCAGGCGTTGGAGGAGGACGGCCCGGCGCCGCGGGCGAACGCACCTGCAGACAGAGGAGGGAGTTGCTCAGCGGCGCCGCTCCCTGGCCACCGCGGGAAGCGAGGCCGAGGGGCTTCGGGGCGGCGCGGCTGGGTGCGGCTGGTGGATTCCACGGCAGCGGCCACCGTGTGAGGGCCTAGCCATCGGCCCTGTGACTGACTAGCCGGGCCCTGGGAGCAGGCCATGGGGCGTGTCTGGCTCAGTGTCTGTGAGGTGAGGCTGTGCACGTCTAACGGGAGGGGGACCGCAACTTCACAAGCGACGGGAAATCAGTGTGTGTCAGCGACGCAGCTGAGTGGCAACTGCCGCTTCCCTTTGCTGTCCCTGGGCTGAGCACCGAGCGCTGTTGCGATTCCCAGAGGCCCCGTGAGCGCCCGCTGTCGTTATCACACCGCTTAGTAGAGGGGGGCCCGGGGCCCCGAGAAGGAAGGCCACTTGTTTGAGATCAGGGGTCATAATGAACTGAGTTGGGATTCACACCCACATCTGCCTAAATACATTCATTTTCTCAAACCCCGCAAAATTCAATCCTTCTTAAGCTCTTCCTGATAGGTCTTACGTTTTCCTTAGGAAGAGGTTCCCCACTATCACCTGCGGCACCTTTGAGGCCACGAGACTGCAGGGCCGGCACAGCGGTGGCTCCCTAGGGGGGCAGCCATGTTGTGCTTACAGCTGTATCCTTATCATCTAATAATTATACCAGTGCAATAGCGTAAAATATGTTTTTGTAACGAGTTCAGCCAAAAATCATCTAACCTAACAAAAGAACAGTCCTTGCAAAGGTGAGAAAGTGAGGGGTCAGTTGTAACCAAGGCCTGGAGGTGACGTCTGCGTCTGCCTGTCGCCTGGGGCCCCTTCCGGCAGTGGCCGGAGCGGACGGTGTGGCGAGGTGCAGAACCCGGGCTCCTGGGTTTCCAGGAGCAGGAACGCCCGGAGCGTTTGTGTGCAAGAGACGCCGGGGCAAGAATCCCACCCGGAAGCGGGAGGAAGCTCCCAGGCTCGCCGTGTGGCTCGGGGGTCCTGGGTTGCCCGCCCCCCGGGCCTGTCCTGCCCGACCACGTCAGCAAACGCAGAGTGGAGCCCAGCGAAGGGGAAGGGGGCCGGAGGGCGTGGCGGCCAGCGAGCACTTGCTCTCCCGACGGCAGCCACCCAACGGTTCGAGTGCCATTACAACCGCTCAGTGGGTGCTTCCCGTGACTTCACTGCAAGTAGACCCTTTCCGCAGCTGGACAGTGGCCCGAGGGACTCTTTGCAGAGGGGCAGAACTCAGGACTCCGTGGGGAGGGGTTTGTCCATGGCGTGAAAATGCCATCTCCACCGACGGCCTGGAAATGCCCACCTCCACCCTTTGTGAGCCTCTAACTAAATCCGAAGGCCAAGGAAAGACCACCTGTACGTACCTAGCACCCAGCACTACTATCTCGTTCCAGAACTTTCTTGTCATCCCAAAGGGAAACCCAGTGCCCGTCAGGGCCACAGCGCACTCCGCTGGCCAGCTCCTGCCGGCCGGGGGTCTGCCTCTGAAATCTCCTGTTCCTTTTCTTTCTTTCTTTCTTTTTTTTTTGGTGGAATGAAATCACTCAACAGTAACGAAAAATACGCTGCTGGCTGAGTGAGATGTTTGCAACCATAGCAATGAAAAAACAGAAATGAATGTATTTGTTCAAAAATGCATACTGGGTGGGGTCAAAGTAGGTTTATAGTTGTTCTTATGGGAAATAATACAGTAACGATAAAACATAGCACAAGAACCGACTGCACACCGCCCGCTCAGAGCTGTAAGCCCCCGTTCGCGCTCCCAGGGTCCGCACACACGCCGCCCCACGCGAGCGAAGACGGCCCTGCCCACAGGCAGACGTGAGCATGTGTGTTCACGTGTCGCCCCCGCCCCCCAAATTAAGTGTCATGCCCCAGCATTTTCAGCCACAGCCGCGGTGTCTCACTGTGTCACCAGGGCGTCAAGCCCTCCGCTCGTCCCTCCTGGGGGGGTCAAGCTCTCAACCTTCTGGGCTGTGCTCTGGGGTCACTGCAGGGCAACCCCAGGGCTCCCCCGGGTCCCCGGCCGAGGCTGCTTCCGCCTGGCTTTCTGACTGGCGACGGGTTACACTGGTCACGACTGGTCAAGCCGCCTTTCCAGGAGTCTGCCCGTGACCGCCAGACCTTGGTGGCCTGGGTGGGGCCGGGGCCACCTGCTCTTGCTGCACGTCCCTCTCTGTGCCCGGCCGAGCCCCGCGGCCCCTGGGACTCACCGCGCATCTCCCGGGGCAGGCGGGCAGGGGGGTAGGGAGGAGGGGGCAGGCCCTTACTTGTCATCTTTGGGATTCGGATCTGTTCGCTGGCACTGCCGTCGCCCCCGTCGCCGAAGGGCCTGATCTCTATGATGTAATCCTCATCCAGCGGCAGAGCAAGCTCCACCGATGTCTGGTTTGTCTCGATGACAGATGTGCCGCTGTGTCTGCTCCACCTGTACAAGACCTGCTGACACAGGAGGGACAGGCGTCCCCTGCTGTCCCCTGGGGCCCTGGCGGAAGGAGGCGTGCTCTTCCGTTTTCCCCGCGGGGCCCCAGCAAAGCGCGGGGACACAGCGGTGGTCAGCCGCCTGCACGCACCGGGAAGGCTCAGGGGTGGACGGGCCTGGCTGCGGCCACCCTCCCCCTTCCACGTGAGGAGGGTTTAGGGGAGGCCGCAGTGAGCGCCGGGGCGTGTGGCCTCGCCACCTCTGGGAGGCTCAGGGGGCACCCCTGGACAGGCGAGCCCCTCTTTGAGGGCATCCGGAGCTCACCGGCCCCTGAGGGGCTTTGGCGTCAGGACAGGCCTGGCTGGTTTGTGGCCGTGGTCCTCTTAACTTCTCGTCTCAGAGCCTCATTTCCCTCGCCTGTGTCAGGGGACAGCAGCAGCCACCTTCCAGGGCGTTTTCAGGACAGCACGGGGCGGGCTGCAGCGAGGGCTAGTGCACAGGCCGTGTGCAAAACAGTCCCTGGGAGGCTCGGTGCGGACGGGAGGTGGGGATGTGTTCGGGGAAAGTGGCAGCAGGGGGCAGGTGACGAGCTGCCAGCACCAGGACGTCCCTAAAGACGGGACATGTCCACCCCTGGAGAGGGTCTGTGAGCGGCGGGGGCCCCTCCCTGGGGCCCTTCGTGAGCTCCGTAGAAGGGAGCGAGGTCAGGTAGTGGCCGCGGTCGCTCAGGAGCGTCTGTAGCTGGCAGCTGCCCCCTCCCGCGTCCCTTCTCCCCTCCTGCCAGCACCCCCACCCTGCCTCGGGTGTGAGTCCGGGTGGGTGGTCAGGGATGGAGTGGACCTGCAACACGAAGCACGCCCCCCACCCCCATAACCAGCCCACCAGCCTGGCACTGCCTCCTCTGCTGTCACCAGCTCCACTTGGGGACAATGTGCAGGGTCAGGAGAGGGGCCCTGCCTCCCAGAAGCAGATGAGGGTGCGGTAACCCCCACACTCTGCGATGGCGCCGTGAGCTCTATCCGGGTCTCCAGGGTTCACCGTGTCAACGTCCAGGACCGGCCTGGGCATTCCTTCCTCCAGCCGAGGAAGCCGAGGTCCGGGGGTTCCCAGAGGACCATGCAGCAGTGGGAGGGCTCCCGGCCTGGGATTCGCACACCTGTCACCTGCCCCTTGCCTCCCCCGACGCAGACACAGACGGCCTGGGGGGTCATGGTTCTCTGTCCGGCCTCTGGACACCTGGGCAGCCTGTACCCCATGGGAGCTCTGGCCCCGGGATTCTTGACGGTGGAGGGGTGGGAAACGCTCTCTCCCCAGAGGATACCTGGCAATGTCTACCTGCCTGTAGACACGCTCAGCTGTCACAGCAGGTGCTACCGGCGTGGCGGGTCAAGCCAGAGAAACCCCCTACGATGCAGAGGATTGTTCCCACCGCAGTGAACCCGGCCCCTGCTGCACCCCAGCACACCGGACCCTCTGCCTGCCTGAGGTCCCTGGCTGGGGCACTGTCGCAAAGACCTTCGGGTGAGGTGAGTGTGGCCCAGGCACCACCAATCAGACCTGGTGGTTCCATCAAACCTCGGTGGCTGGGCCCCGCCCCTCAGCTCCTGATTCAGGGCATCTGGGGTGGTTGGAAAATCTCCGTCTCTAACATGCTCCCAGATGATGCCATTGTCACCCGGGCAGGATGCGGTTTGAGAAACACGAGATCGGTTCACCCTTCCTGAACCCCCACCGTAAACCCTGACCGGTCAAGGTGACAGGTCACTCTGCCACTGCGAGACAAACCAAGCACAGGTGAAACCCATGAAATTCCTTTGAAGTGGCTTGGGTCCCATTCGTTCCCTGACATGTCATCATGTTAATTTATGTCCCTGCCACGCAAGGCGAGACCACGATTTCCTTCCAGCGGAGAGACTCAGCCGCAGCCCCCGCCCACCCGCTGCTGCCCGCTGCCCGTGGAAAGGCGGTTGTGCGAAGGACCAGGTTCCATTCCGTCCTTAGGGGCCTCGGGGCGGGGACTGTCCGCGTCTCGCCCTCGCCACGCCCCTCCCCCAGGACTGCGGGCTGACGGACCTGGCTCTGGGGAACCGCCTGTCCATGTGACCAGCCTCCGGCCCTCGCCAGAGCACAGAGGACTCGGCTAGCCTCAAAGGCAAACCCCAAAGCAGCACGTTCAGGAAAAGACAGCCTTGCCCGCACCACCGGCGGTGTCGGTCAGGGGCCGCAGTGGGGCCCGCCCCGTCCTCAAAGCCTCTGTCTGCGCCAACCCCCGGGTCGACTGGCGAGCCTGAAGGGGCCGCTTCGTTTCATGTGACCCGCATGGAAGACATGGAGAGAGCAGGGCTTCAGGGGACAGGGACAATAGCACCAAATGCCGCTGAACGCTCACAGCATGTCTGAGCCCCTCCTTTCCCACAGCTGCCACGGATTGCCTCTCCACGTGGACACTGTCATTCTACTTTCAATGACAGGGACCCTGGGACTTTGAGATATGAAGGGATCTGCCCAGGGTCCTCCGGCCGGTCAGTGGGGGGCCCGGCATTCAAACCTGGGGGTCCGGGTCCACAGCTGTATTCTTCGCTGAGGCCAGTGCGGCCAGTGCCTGGCGGCCATGGGTCAACGGCCTCCCCTCTCTGGACTCTTCCTTCATGACTGCAGAACCAGGCCTCCCCTCCGACACCGCCGGGGGGTGTCCCTGCCTGGGGGCA
Organism: Mormoops blainvillei; assembly: GCA_004026545.1. Classification (NCBI taxonomy): domain Eukaryota; kingdom Metazoa; phylum Chordata; class Mammalia; order Chiroptera; family Mormoopidae; genus Mormoops; species Mormoops blainvillei. Next base: position 25,720 of record PVJD01005168.1, on the reverse strand, counting down.
GCGTGGGGACGGACACGCTCTGAGGGCTGCCGTCGGAGGGTCACAGCAGGTCACTGGCCGACTGCAAGCACTTGAGGGATGAAAGGTTCCTTTACACGCGGGACACAGGGCAGGGCTCTGGCCACGGGGGCAGGCGTGCACCGCAGACCTGGGGCGCGTGGCTAGGGAAGGGCGGGGAAGGAAGGAGGGCCGTCCCGGCCAGGAAGGCCAGGGAGGCCAAGGCTCAGACGAGATGAAGGAACTAGAACATCTCTGCTTTAACGAAGAAAAATCGCGGTCTGAGCAGCGATGAACCACAGCGACACCGCCGACGGGGGACCGAGGCCGGGGTCTCCTATCATGTCGTTCTGTGTCTTAGAAGACCCTTCTGGGGATGGTGTTTAGCAAGGACACAGGGACAGGCCTGCGGGCCGGTCCTCAGGGACTGTCTGTCCCTGCAGAGAGCGGGCCGCTGAGCCGCATGGGTGAAGGGGAGACAGCCCGCGGTGTCGGGGGTGGGCCAGGAGGGTTCGGAAACTCTCTCCTCAAAGCCCCCACGGCTCCACCACCTCCCATGCCAACTCCCAGTGCCAGCCCTGGGCCAATGACTTCCCGGTGCCCATGTCCCTTAACCAGGGCCCGGGGGCTCCAGCCGTGGGCTGAACGCAGCCTGGGGGCCGCCCTGGGTCACCTGCACTGCCTCCAATGTTGTTCAAACATGAAACAAGGCTGGCTGAGCTGTCCACATTTTGCAATGGGAAGTTTTAAAATAAATCCACTTTCCTGCCATTTCCCGGGTCACTGGAGATCCTGGCCTACTGTTCACAGAGTAACGTGGGCAGCGGTGGGGCTGGCCCCGCGGGCGGCCCTGCCTCCTCCAGCCACGGCGCCCGCCCAGGCGGCTCCGTCCGTCGGCGGGGCCCCGCGGTCAGGCCTTTGCGGGCCACTCGTTTGCCACTGATTCCGGGGCAGATGGAAGACCATTCCCACCATGTCTGAACATTTTGGCTCTAAGTTCTTCCACCTGAAAACATTTCAAAATCATAGCTCTGGTCTTTACAGTTTTCCTTCATAACGAAGACTGCGGGGCAGCCCGTTAGAGGCGCCTGGCGATTTTCATCTTTTGAAGGGTTGGTGTAAAACCACTGGCCACTGAGGGTCTTGTCCACACGGCCCAGGGACTACGGTTCCTCAAGAGCCTCGTTTCAGTCATTTCCTCCTGACGTGCCGGGACTGGAAGGTGTTCATAATGCCATGTAGCTTGACTGTCCGCACTCTGTCCCTTCCTGACGCCTCACTGGGTGGCCGTCTGGCTCTCCAGTGACAGAGGGCCGCCCTTGCTCTTTGACCTCGGTCCATTTTGGGGGTGCTCTGCCCCTTCGCAGCGAAGCAATCGGACGCCCACCCCCATGTCGCCTTCCCTCGTCGGCCACAGCTTCGCTTCTCGGAAGCTTGAGGAGGGTTCTGCTCTTCCGTTGGCAGCCCTTCAGATATCCGAAGTGGCCATCATGCCTCCGAGGGTCTTCTGTCCTCCTGCTGGACAGCCCCGTGCCTGTCCTTGGCGTCAGCCTCCAGCCCAAAGCCTCCTCTGTGTGCGCTGTGGTCGGAGACTTGGCCCCGACAGCCGCCGGCAACCCCCCGCCCCCCCACCGTGCACGCACGGACTGCTCGCACCACGGGGAAGAGCCCAGTTCCCCTCCCTTTGAGCCTGAGCCGCTGACCGTGGCCTGTCCCAGCTGTCGCTGCTGAGAAGACAGGCAGCAGGGGCTTCCTCCCACGTGAGGCCAGCAGTGGTGCAGGAAGCCTGGCGACCCCCATCCTTAGCAGCCTGTGCGGGGGACCCTGGAGGGACACGGCGAGAGGCCGGGGGAGCGGGGTGTGCTGACCGCCCAGCCCAGAGCCCGCGGCCATCCCACTGTGGAGGACCGTCCCCTCTGGCCCAGCCCCCACTGCCGGGTCGCAAACAAAGGTAAGGTTTTGTTGGAGCCCCACGTTTCAGGGTGGGGTCGTAGGCAGCACTTAGACGCCTGAGAACACTGACAGGACACTGAACGCTTTTTAACTGTGACTCCTGGGCCCCACGCATTTTCTTTTCCAGCTCTTTAAAGTCAGGCTGGCATTTATGGGACTGGGCAAAGGAATTTCCTGAAAAAGAAAAAATCTTTGCTTCTTTCCCTAAACGTATGTCTTCCTGACTCTAGGGACACACGCAGCAACGACTCGCCCCTTAGTGGCGCTGGGAAGTCACTGCCGTGGACACAGGGAAGACGCAACGGGGGCCGGAAGGAGAGGGGCTGAGAGCAGACACATTAATGGCGCCTCGCGATTTTTGCAGACCCAACCTCGGGGTCCCTGGCCATTTCTGACTGACTCTGCCTGCACCCAGTTTAGGCGATTCTCCAAATCCTGGCCAGTTGCCCCGGACCCCTGACCAAACTCAGACCAAACACCACGCGGCAGAGATTCCTGAAGAGTCTGGGAGACCGCAGCTGTCAGGGACGGTGGACCCCGGTCCTTGTGCGTCATGGGGGGAAACTACCCCTGCTAATGGCCTTTGCAAAACAAGAAGTGACCCACCTTGTAGCCTTTCACCTCTGACTCGTTTTCCAGTGCCTTCACTTGATCCCAATTCAGGGTAATTTTGGAGTCCGACGAATTCCATACGATGTTTCCGGGGGGTTGACTTGGCGCTACAAAAAATGAAGACACACGAAGTCACAGATTATTAAGTTTCGGCGGATTCTGAGGACCGTCTCCTCACTTGAATTGGGGAGCGGAGGCAATTTAACGGCCCGCTGCGCTAATGTGTGTCTTCAAGGTCCCTAATGCCTGATGACACACAGGGCCGCAGATGGCAAACGGTTCAGTCGGCCACTGAGTGCTTAAAGCTAAAAGAAGTCGCCCTTCTCAGCGCGGAGAGAAACATTGATCTTTCTGTCCTCTGAGCAATGAATTCCGCATGGTATTCAGGAAGGTTCTGCTAAAAGGCTAAGGTAAATCTGAATAGACATAATGATACAATTAGTATGCAAATGATCACGGGAGGTGGAGCTGGGGAAGGAACTTGGGAGATGTTTGACGAATCCCCCCCAAATACTTCTGAGCAAGGCTGTCCTTACGAGGCTTCCTGGTTGTCACGTTGACGGTGGCACTGGAGGGGCCGGTCCCAGCCGTATTATAGGCCTTGACAGCTAAATGATACAGCGCACTGCCTTGTAAGTTGCTGATTTTTGTTGATGTCTGATTCCCGAATGTTCGTATTTTTCTAGCGTTTTCTTCCTTGTCTTCGTGTCTCCAGTATTTAACCTGAGGAAATAACACAGAAGGCCTCGGAAATCACGCCCACCACGGACACCGCCACGGTCGTCGGGCAATATGCTTCCCCACACGGGAGCCTTACGGTGGAGCTGGCTTTCTACAAGGACCTAAAAGCAGAGCTCTCGAGCCGAGGACTGTGTGCTCTGGGCCACCACCCGCGGGGGGCAGGGCCCCTCTGGCTCTTACGCTCGTGGTGAAGCGGTAGGTCGGTGCCACCACGCTGGCTCTTCCTGCCCTTATCCCTACCTTTGTTTTGGGCCCATGGGATTCTGGGGACATCTGAAGTGCAAGTTCATATTGCCAAGCATCTTACTCATGTAAATGCTCAGACCTGCGTATATTTTGAAACACATTTCTGCGTGTACCCCCAAAAGCCACGGGAGCAGAGAACGTCCCGCTGTGACGTCACAGCGGGACGTTCTCTGCTCCCACGAAAGCCCCTGCAAAAGCGAGGCCCCCAAAACAAATGCCTCCAAATGCCAGCAGGTCTCGGAGGGCTCGCCGTGCGGGTGGGGCCCTCCCAGGGCCAGCACCGATCTCTCGCTGACCTCGTAGCCTTGTACCCGTCCTCTGTGCTTCTCCTCCTTGGGCGAGGCCCAGAAAACTTCGATGTCTGTGGCAGAAAGACTTCTGGCAAAGAGGTTGGCTGGCGGTGTGGTGGGTTCTGCGGGGGAGGACGAAGAGGGTGTTACTCAGCCAGCTGCCCCCACACAGGCTTCTAGATGCGGGCAGGGAACTGTGGTTACGGAACCACCCTTAGTGGGTCTAATCCAAACACTGATTGGACAGAGGAGCGGTGGAGGGCTGGGGATCGAGGCAGACGCTAGTCACAGCCTCGGGGCGATGGAGGGCTGGGGATCGAGGCAGACGCTCGTCACAGCCTCAGGGCGATGAGCGTGTGGGTAAGCGGAAGCCGGTCACTGGGGCTGCTTAAGTTCAGGCACCAAGTTTCATTTAACACGCGTCCTTCTTAACTAACGTCTGTCACAGGCGAGCGTCCCGGTCCCTGGGTTATGACCGTGGCAGGGAAAGGAAACAAGACTGTCAGCTGACCTGACGGAGGCTCAGAGGAGCCAGGTGACAGGTGGGTCCCACACAGCAAACTGCGGGGTCTTGGACAAGCCCCTACCTGTCCTCAGCTGCGTTGGCCGCACACAAGCGTCCAGGCCAAGACTGTCTCCCAAATGTCAGTTGTTTTTACCAGACTTTGGCCAAAACTTTGTATCATTTTTATATGTTGATATATTCCTTTCAGGGGCCTTTCTTAAAGAAACAGCTCACCACGTCATGAGCAATAACGTTCACGACATCCTGCTTTCGATTGCATAGCTGCTTTTTCCCTAATGCGATCCCGTCCACAGGGAACTGCTAAACGGTTTTAACGGCGCATCCAGCGCGTTTACAGTTCGCCCGGGGGCCCCGGGCTGCTCGTCATGCTCCAGAGGACGCCGGGCACGGAGGCCCCTACGGCATGGCCTCTCTGGAACGATAAATGACTCTATTACGTGTTCTCTGATTCAGTATTCGTGAAGGGTCTGCGTGTCACACACAGTTAGACACTGGTGACACGAAGGTGAAGGGTAAACAGCGGGCCCTCAAGAGGCACACCTTAGTGAGGACATAAAACTGAAATTCAAAATTTATAACACGTGGCGGTGAGCGTTACTGCAGAGGACACTGGGAAGGTGACGGGCTGAGCTCGGCTGGCCTGGGGACTGAGAGGGGGCCTTGGTCCTTCACGCTGAGACTTGGAAGACGCACGTGAAGTCACAAGGCGGGCGAGACCGGGGGCGTTCAGAAAAGGGAAGTGTACACGTGGGCTCGGGCTTGCTCTGAAAATTGCCTCCTTGGACATGGCTGGAGCCCAGGGCACGCTGGGCAGGGACAGGGGCTGCGGACGGGCAGGGGCCAGCTGGCAGAGGGCTGCCGACTTTAAAGGGCTGCCTGGGTGGGAGGACCCGGTGCACCTTCACCTGCTCCAAACCAGACCCAACTGTCAGATGTCTTCCTACGGCGTCACTGTGGACGTTTCCTTTGTAACAGGGAGGATGCACTCCTGTGGCAATGAAGTCTGTGTGTGGGGCACTGTGACAGCAGGGACGGTGCATGGGGGAACTCTAAACACGATGATACTGGTGACGGGAATGAGGGCCACCATGCCGTGTCACGACTTATCCTTAATAACAAAGAATAAGCGGTCCGTGCCATATGTTTTATAAAAATAAAATGGTGAGAGGCAACACAGATTATATTCTGATAGTCACTTAACAGGATAACAGAGACTGGAATTCTTTTGAATTCCGATGCTAACATGTAAACAGACAGGAAGACAGCGTGTGGAACGTGCCGTTTTGGTCCTTAGCAAGGGACTTAGTCACGGGTGCCCATCCGTTTTTATCCACAGGAGACCTGCTGGCCTAAGAGCCTGACGGCGCACAGCCAAGCACATTTTTCATATCCCCCTTTTTTTGAATCGGGAGACACCTTCCACTGAAGGGCGCCGTGCTCAGTTGGCTGCATGTCCTAAACCGGCATCCCGGCATCTCAGGGCGACCCCGGTCCGGGCGGCAGCGCCATACCTTCTTCTGCAGAGTACACCACCACGATGGGGCTGAAGGGGCCTTCGCCCTTGTTGTTGTAGACGCCCACTCGGACCTCGAAGGGGGAGAAGGGGCGCACGCTCTCGTTCCTGAAGACGTATCTGCAGGCGTCGGCCGAGGCCAGCACCGTCAGCATCCAGATGACGGCACCGTAGGGCCGGAAGGCCACCACGTAGCCGAAGCCGCGTCCGTTCTGTAATTCCTCAGGAACCGTCTGGGGGCAGAGGGAGGTGGTCAGAGACAGGTTTCTGGAATCAAAGTAATTTGATTCAAATGCTAACATGGTTTTATTCCTGTCTAGGTCCTTCCCTGCTCGTCTTATTTGGGGCTTTGTCGAGAACCTCACACTGGGGCTTGCCCTCGGTCTGCCTCAGGTAGTCAGGAGGTAAGGGGCAGAGTTAAAAAAGTCCCAATGGACACCCGCAGGTGGCTGTGTGGCTCAGACCCAGTTCTGAAACAGCTGGGAATGACTATGAAAGACGTCAGCTGAGCTGAGGTAAACGCCAGCAATTCCAGCGTGCACCATCCAGCACGAATGTTCCTCCCGCGCCAAATGGACCGGAGGCCCGCCCGCAGTGGCGGGGCGCCCCGTGGCCCCGGCCGGCCCCCCTGCTCCGAGCTGAGGACTGCAGGTGGAGCGGCTCCCGGGACTGAGCCCTGGGCCGCATGAGAGATTTCAGTGTCTGGGCTGTTGTCGAGAACCCTTGAAAAACACAGAGAACCTTTTGGAAAACTGCCCCCTCCTCTCGACTGCTTTAAAACTTAACTCAGCAATCGATGGGCAGGCACCGTGTTGTCCTGCCAGCTGGGCCCTGGAGGGATGGTTCCCACACAAATGGGTCGTAGCTGTTACAGCGGAGGGGGCCCCCAGCCCTGTTTCCACAGAGGAAACAGTGGGGCGGCCCGGGTAGACGTGGCTTCCTTTGGGCTGTGACGCATTTACCTCCCAGGTGATAACCAGTTCCGACTTGCTTCCTCCGCCGCCGCTGACGTTGGCCGGGGTGACTTCGGGGACTGATCAGGAGACAAAGAGAGGTCATGTCAGGGGCAAAGGCAAATGAAGGCCACGGAGGCGGCGCAGCTGAGCTGACTCACTTCGAACACCCGGGTGCCCACGCACCTGTGTCTTCTGAGGTCAGAAACCGTGTGGTCAAGAGGTCATGCGGGCGTCCCCGTGAAAAAGCGATGCGTTCCAAGGAAATTGCTACTAGTTACCTGCTTCCCCCTCAACGAGGCACAGGTGGTGCCGGCCCGGCTGATCCCGTGCTCGGCCCCGTCCCCAGAGGCCCAGGGCTAGTGGCAGGCAGTAGGGACTCAGGCTCGGGGAGGCGTTTATCAGCCACGGGGTGGCACGCACAGGGGGACGGCACAAGAAACAGTCCCGGCACGGGGTCCGTGGGGGACAGCTCAGGCCAGACGGCCTGGCACAGTCGTGGCCGCTGAAACGGGGGCACCTGACCGCTTCCCGGAGGAAGGAGGAGTGCAGCTGGGAGCTGAAGGGCGCGGCGGTCAGAGGCCGACCCCCAGTTTTCTCTATAAAAGAGGGGCGACGACGCTGGCTCCCTTTTCAGGGCTGTGGAGGGGGATGAAGGGCTCTGCAGTTTGAGGGGGCAGCACGGGCAGGAGCCGCAGCGCCTTTGTGGAAATGAAAGACTGCAGGCAGCGTCAGGGCGCCCAGCTGGGGCCGGGGTGAGCTGCCGGGACTGGCCACGGCCCTCGGTTAAAGCCAGGAAAGCCGCTGAGGGGTTTTGTCCGGGGCAGTGTCAGAGTTCCCATCTGCTTAGGGTCCCCGCTGTTCCTTCAAGGAGCAAAGGGCCTCAGGTCGGCTGGGAAACCTCCTAGACCCACACCCAGGTCTCCATGTGTGCAAGAGAAGCCCAGATCCAAGTGACCCAGACAGGTTCACATCACCTCCTCCATCCCTGTGCTCACTGACGCAATGAATGTGGGGGTCCAGCGACACTGCTGGCCAGGGAGCTAGCGGGCTGTCCCGACTCCAGCTTCGGGCACGGCTTATCCCCTAACAAATCTGACTGCCCTTCTCTGAAGCACCCACTCTGGGTCCCTGGGGGTTTCTGTGGGTGGATTCCATGTGAAAAGTGGGTTGTGCATGAAAAAGTATATCCTGTTGGGAAGATCCTGGTGACAGACGGACCGATGAAGAAAGCCGGCGCTGGCGAGCCCCAAGGGCCGCCTGTCTGCCTGCGCCCAGGCCCCGTGCAGGGGGAGACCCTAACTCAGGACCGAGGCTGGCTGACCGGTAAGCCGGCACCTATGGCCCGGTTTCTGATCCTTCTGACCCTCAGACAGCGGGGGGTGCGCTCACGGAGTCCCCGAGGGCAGCTGCAGGAGGGGTTCACGGCCCCGAGAGACTGTCCGGTCGGGAGCTACTCACGGGCCTCCTCTGTCCTCCGCTTCTCGGAGGGCCGGCTGGGCTCGCCCATCCCAATTGCGTTGGCTGCCACTGTGCGGAATTCGTACTCCACCCAGGGGTTTAAGCCCACCACGGTCGCTGTGAACGTCCTCCCGTCAATGACGTCAGGGACTGAAAGACATCAGAAGACATCCCGTGTTGGGAGGCGGGAGCGCCCTCTTGCCTCCCACCCAGGCTGTGCCCAGGGTGCTGCGTGTGGGCTGATGGGAGCCGCACGACAGCTGTGTGGGCCGCCGAGCCCGGAACTCAGACACCCGCAGGGGACGTCACAGAAGGCCAGTCTTCGGGGCTCAGAGCTACTTGATGTGCATTGTTTAATTCTCCCAACCGTCCTATGAATAAAGGCAACAGGATGACCTTCGTGTTTGTTGAGGAGGAGAGTGTGCTGGTGAAGGGTGAGGGACCCGCCCAGGGCCACACGGTCTTGTGCCTGTGTCTCACTGCAGGGTCGGGGCTCCGCCTCTGACGGTGATGACAGAGGCTGAGTGTCACCCCTCACCCCCGACCCTGCTGCCAGCGAGCTGGGCTCGCTGACCTAAGGGGGCGGCTCTGGGCATGGCAAAGGGGTGGCCTGTGAGCAGTGCAGGCGTGGGAGCCAGGGCAGCAGCACCAGCGGGGCTTATAGACGGCTGCTCCCCAGAGGGCGCGGCCCCGGGCCTGAGGCCGGAGCCGGAAGCTCTGCACGCAGCCGCCAGGCTCCCTGAGCAGCTGCCTGAGTTTTAAACTGGCTCCCGTCAAGGTTTCCCGTTGGGCCCAGAGTGTTCGAAGGGAGACGTCCTGTGACAGAGCTGAGGCCGTCACGCCGGCGAGAGGGCTCCGTGGCCCCCACCCCGGGGGGCCACACGTGTGCAGCCCCCCTCCCAGGAGGGGTGTGGGCTCTGGAGTCAGGCCGGCCCCCTGAGTTCTAAGCCGAAACTCTCGCTCAGCAGCCCGGGGCCCTCGGGCAGGTGCTGCCCCCTTCTGTGTCTTGGTTTCCTCACCATAAAACACGGCCAGTGGCAACATCCCTCCCAGCCTGTGACAAAACCCAAGACAGGCACCCAGCAGAGGACGCGGCACGTGGCACGTGGCAAGGGCTCGACAGATCCTAGTCGTCTGTTTTTTAAGCTATGGCCGGTCCCCCGCCCCCTCCTTTATTCCCCTCCATCGTGTGTGTGCGGCCCTGCCTGTTTGTGACCAAGCTTCACGACCGTGTCCCCTTGGTGTGTAAACACCTCCTCGTGCCAGGGGGCCAGGACGCGAAGACCCCGTGAGGACCAGACCTCCTCTCCCACCCACCGGTCTCCGCCCCCCCCCACCCGAACCCCGCCCGTGGCTCGGAAGGCAGTCAGGGTTCAGCTGCAAACTCAGGGGCCCGTTCCCGCAGTCGGAAAAATTCCGGTGGGAGGGCGGGCAGAGGCGGTGACAGGCACTAGGGGTCTTCGGAGCCGGTGCTTCCCTCCACTTGTTCCTGCTTCACCGCCCCCTGCCCACGGCCACGCGGCCGGTGCCCGGGGGCGGGGGCGCACTTTGCCGGCAACTGCCAGGGTCTGTCCATTTCCCCCGGTGGAGCCAACGCGGAGGAACAGAGCCAACGCGGAGGCTCTGCCGGGGACCGCGGCGGCACGGCCCCCTCGCGGGCTTTTTAGCATAACCAGGCCTCGTGCTGCTTCGTGCCACCTTGGTCCACCTGAAAAAGCGGCGGCCAGGAGCCAGTCCTTGGTCAGCAGCTTCCCCGAGCAGCGCGTCCCCGTCACAGAGACTCGTGTCCCAGTGTGGAGCTCGCGCAGCGTGCAGGGGGTCACGGGCGGGTGGGCCGCATTTTCATAGCTGACGGGCTTTGACAAGTGTGTTCAGAGAAAACAGAGCCAACCCAGCAGTTCTACCACGGCACAGCCATTGTTGCTTAGGGAAGGTCATGAGACAAGCAGAAGTGAGCTGACGGGGGGGACAGCACTAAGTAAAGGACAGTGCAGTCGGCTGCCGCCTAGGGACCACGGCCCTGGCGTGTCACCTGCGGCTGTGTCTCATCGAGGGCCCCGGCACCCCGGCTCCGCCGCAGCCCCGTGTCCACCACACGAGGTCTCAGGAGGCCCGCCGGACACCCGCGCGGCCGGCCGGTACGGTACCTGTGCTGACGGCTTGCCAGCCCACGGAGAACGGAGTCCTGGCTTGAATGGCATAGACGGTGACGGGGCTGTGGTTGTCGGGCCCGGGTCTCCAGGAGAGCTGAGCGGTGGTGTCTGTGATTTCGTCGATGGTCACGGCCTCGGGGGGCCCTGGGGGACCTGCCGAAGAGCAAGAGCGTCGGGGGCGGAGCGGGGGGTTCAGGTGTCTGAGCGAGCGGTCCCGCCACAGAAGGGGGCCCGGCTGCTCTGGTCCCTTCCGCACCCGGCCCGGGCTCACCCGGCCCCGGCGCCCGACCGGACACCTCCTAGGAGCCTGGCGTCCCTCCGGGCTCTGAAGCCAGAGGTGAAAGAGACAAGGCCCGTGCTTCCGGGGGCTCACGTGCAGTAGGAAAACTAGCAGGCGAACCACAAATGGCAGCAGAGTGAGTGTTCTAACGCCAAGACAGAGTGCTGGGGTACCACGGGGCCCACATTCTTCAACCCCCCTCGCATATCTACAGGATCCCGCCGTGGGCCAGCCCTGTTCCTGGACTCAGCGGAGATAAAGGCGGGTGGGCGTCTTCTGGAAACGCTCCTTTCCACCCTGGAGGGTGTGGCTTTCAGTGGAGGTGGCTTTAGAACTTTGAGGGAGGGTCTCTGCGCTGCCCTGACCACCCCGTCGCGCCTGCAACAAAGGCAGGCGCGCACCTGAGCACGAGGGCACAGGCGTGAAGGTGGCCGGCGCTGGGGTCGCAGGCCACGGCCGCTCCAGAGCAAGTTCGGACTCGGGCCGGGGTCTCCAGACCCTGCTCTGCGGCCTCTGCGGGTCACGCCCGCGTTTCCCCACCTCTCTCCGGGTGGGCCTTGTTTGTGCCCCGAGTGCTTCAGCCACTGAAAGGGGCTCGAAAATCGAGGAAACAGAGGGGCGGAAAGGGGGCGCAGGCAAACGCGAAATACCGAGAGCAGAGCAGAGATCCAGGGCCAACCTCGGTCCCGGCACGAAAAGCCCTTACCGGGCAGTCTCATGGCTTCCTCGGAAGGCACCATTGGCTGCCTCGAGAGAGAAGGCGGCTGTGAGGGACACAGTGATGCCGTACTGTCCGTCAGACAGGCGGCAGGGGGATCTCCCGGGGAGGGGGTGTGAGCGGTGTCCGGCTCAGCCGTCAGACGTGCTGCGGGGCCCTGGGGGCCTGCCGTGGGGCCGGGCGGGGAGCAGTTAATGCCAGCGTCCTTCAGGAAGACCCTGGTCCTGACTTCGTGCTGCACCGGACGTGTCACAGCCCGGACTCCTCTCCCCTCGGCCTGGCTTTCACAGACCCGCAGGGGGGCCACACTCACCTTCTCCCTCCCACTGCTCAGCGACAGGTCTGGGGACCTGCGTGCTGGCCGTGATTGAGTTCCAGGGCGACATTGCAGCGGGCCCATCTAATGCCACCTCAAATAGGTCTTTGGGGCCCTGAGGGACCAGATGACGCCCAGGAGTGGATGAAATCTGTTTCTCATCCTCGCATCCCCGCCCTCATCCCCTTAACGGTTGCCCTTCGGATGGCCTTTAACATCAGGGCACCGGAAACAGGGGCGTGTCTCCCCCGACCCCTCCATGGACAAGACCAACTGTTAGGAGTCTGTGGGCCCACAGCTGGCGGTTGACTGAGACGGGAATGCAGGGCGGGGTGCAGGGACGATGGGGCTTTCCGGGCTCTGTTTGCTCTTTGTAAAATTCTGGCCCCCACCCCACGACGCACAGGCGTGGCCTTGCAGACTGCTCACCACCTTCGTTGGGCGGGGCGGGGTCCCTCTTTCAAAACTCAACGAGCAGATGTGCATCCTCTCAGCAAAAGGTTCCCGGGGCCGGGGGCCTGCTGGGGTTTTTCTCCCAGGCTCAACCCCCTTGGGAAGGGCCCTTCCCAGCCGCCCCTGGCCGGCAGGAGACGAGACCGGTCCGTGCCAGAGGACCAAGGAGGCCAGGCCGAGGCTCAGGGCTGTCCTGAGTTCCTCACGCGACCCTCCTCCAGGGCAGGGAGCGCCTGCCTCCCTCAGGCCGGCAGCCCCTCCGACAGGCAGTGAGGCCCGGGCAGAGCTGGGGGACAGGGGATGGGGCAGAGGCCGTGGTGCACGGCAGTGTGGCCACTGTTTGGCCCTGGACCTGATTAGACTAGACTTTCTTTTAGGGCTGCATTTGCAGATGCCTCCTGGTATTTAATATTATTTTCTGTGAAATGAAGTATACAATACCATTTAAGAACTTCGAGTATGACTGATTTAAATATTTATTAGTGTAATGTGTGGGCTCTTAAACTGCTGATCTAAACATTCTCCTAATTAGACAGAGGATAAATTTTCAACAACAGAATTCCTTTGTCTGCCTGGGGACCGCGGGCCAGCTTCGGTGACCTTAAAACAGAAACAAACACGTTCCCACAAGGTGCCCCATGGGTAGCTGCACCCGGCGAAGGTTCCCCCTTATCTTGCCCCCATCTATACTGGCACTGAAAGGCTTCTTTGGGTACTTTAAAGGGGGGCCAGGGCAGACAGGATGGAAAGGCAGTTTTTCTGGAACGTCTCGAGAGACAGCCACTGTAAGTTGCTAATCCCACCCCCAACCCCAAGGTTATGCCTCGAGGGGAGAGCAAGGGTTTTCCTGGCTTCCAACAACCCCTGTTCCCGGCACACTGAGATTCACGCCGCCTGTGCCTCTGAGAGCCCCTGGGTTTTACCTTTTTGCACCCAGAGTCCTGCTGGCCCAAGACGCCTGCGCACCCCCAGCTGGGGTCCTGCGGAAGGAGACACCCCCGGGCCACTCTCTTGACATTCTGAATGGCTTCGCGTTTCACAGCCCAGAAAGCCCAGAGCACGCCCTCACTCATAAAGATTTTACACTGAACTTGAGGTACTTCTTCAAAGTCCGTGGACGCTCCCCTTACAGGGGTTTGTGGGGCTTGCAATTTAGCCCGTCCGAGGGGCTCAGACAGGGGTTCACACCCGTAGGCGGAAGTCGGGCCAAGAAATTCTCCCAAATGCCAGTTTGCACGTGGACTTCCAGCTTAACTGCATCCCAGGCAGTTAGAGGGTGTTTCTCTCTAAAGCCATGTTTTAGGAACTGGACAGAATGATTTTAACTTCAGAGAAAAAAGAGGAAACAGGGGAGAACTGGGGAGGGTGTTCTGCCAGCCCCTCCCCTGGCCCTGGCCTAAGCGCTCATTGGGGTGGCTCCCATGAGACCTACACGGGTGTGCCGACCCCCTGAAGCCTCTCACTGTCCTCGTCTGATGTCACCCCAGGTCACCTCCGCCCCGATGGCCATCCACCGGCCATGCCCAGGAGGGGTGTTCGGTATGAAGGAACGAGATTTGCTCTGCCTTTCCGGACGACCTCTGGTGAGAAGCCGGGGCCCGGGAACTCCTGCAGACGGTCAACCTCTATTTACAAGGCTTAGCTTCTACCTGACCCGCCCATAATTGCAAACCACCGAGGTGTTTAGAGCTCCGTGTGGGAGCGGACATCCCGGGACCGTTTGAGGGACAAGACCTGAGCCCCCACCTCGGACAATCAGGCTGGCCTCCGCAGACAGCTGGTCCACGCTGGTCTGGACCACGCAGACGTACTTCCCGGCATGCTTCAGCTGGATGTTACGGATCATCAGGTCGCCCGCCGAGTCCTGCTGATAGAGCGGTGGCCACGGTTAGTTTTTAATGAGCGCTAAATATCGTGATCACAGGAAGGGCGCTGTGACCAAAGCATTTACTTTACACCGGCTGACGACGGAAACGTTGGAGACGCGAACCACCGCCTGTTGGAACCAGGGAGCCTGCCTGGGTGGTGAGAAGGCCGTGTCCAGAACACACCCGGGACAGGACCTGCGGGGCCTGGCTTCTCGGGGTCTTTGGACCCATCCGACGCCCACGCTAGAAGCACACAGCTCATGGGAGGCGGCTCCTTAGTCCCGCGGTCGGACACGCCCTCAGCCCACCAGCTGCGCGGGGTTCGTTCCCGTCCGTCGGAGCCCCGTCTGCGGAGAGGCCCGCATGCGGGGGCCTCGGCCGTCCAGGGCCAGCATCTGGAGGGCACCCAGGTCTGTGTGAAAGGGTTGTGACGGCCAGACCTCCGGGTAGACCTCGCAGCGCCCACAGTGGGACGGCGCTGATTTGTTCTCCAAATGTCTGATCAGCAGGTGAACAGGACTAGCGACATCCTGGCGTGGATGTCTGCGTGCCCTGGAAACGGTGCGCCACCACGGTGCCCTCCACAGCCCTGAGGACGTGCCTGCACACGCCCGGGCAGCGGTTGTCACGACCCGGGGACCAGGAGCCTGGAGAACAGCTGGGCGAGCAGGAGCTGCCCGAGGGGTCAGAGTTGGGAAGATACACTTCTTTCTAGCCCCCACGGATGGGGGGCACGGTGGCGAGGTTTCCTCTCCTCACACCGGAGACCCCTCTGTTGTTGCACTTCTGATGCCAGCAATCCTGGGCCACGCCTAACAGCACCGCGCACCCGGCAGGCGCGAGCAGCACGGGCGGGGGCTCCCCTGTGCGAGCTCACCGGCCACCCTGTCCTGGGAGGCGGGGCCCTTGTGGCCCTGACCTGATGTCACTTGCCTAGTCAGTGGCAGAGCCAAGCTGGGGACCCTCGTGGACTCAGTCCCTGGTCTTTTCTTTTTCCAATTACAGTTGACATTTAATATTATTCTGTATTAGCTTCAGGTGTAGAGCAGAGTGGTTAGACAGTCACATTCTTGTTTCTCCCAGATGTTCCCAGTGCCCACCTGACACCGCGCCTGTAACGGCTATCACGACATTACCGACTGTGTTCCCTGGGCTGCACCGCACATCCCAGTGGTTGCTCTGTGACTGGCAGTCGGCCCCTCTCAACCCCTTCACCTCTTGTGTCCCGTCTCCCAGCTCCCATCAGTCCGCTCATGTATCTGTGAGTCTGTTTCTGTTTTGTTTTACTTATTTTGTTCTTTAGATCTCTCATATAAGTGAAATCATAACGGTATTTGTCTTTCTCTCACTTATTTCAATTAGCATCACGCTCTCTAGGTCCATCCACACTGTCGCAAGTCGCGACATTTCCTTCTGTTTTCCGGCTGAGTGGTGTCCTGCTGTGTGAACTCGTCTACCGGGGGCACGGGGGTTGTTGTAAATGACGCTGCTACGAACATGGGGTGTGTAGATTCTTTCAAATTAGTGTTTTAGGTTTCTTGGGTGCGTTCCTGAAAGTGGGATCACTGGGCTATAAGGCAGATCCACTTTTAATTGTTTGAGGACCCTCCACACCACCTTCCACAGCGGCCGCCCCAGGCAGGATCCCCCCAGCAGTGCACGAGGGTCCGCTTTCTCCACGTCCTTGCCAGCACCTGTTGTTTGCTGATTTATTGATGATGGCCATTCGGACAGGTGTGAGGGGGTGTCTCACTGTGGTTTTAATTTACAGCTCTCTGACGGTTAGTGTCATTGAGCTCAGTCCCTGCTCTAAGCTATGGGACCACCCCCCCACCTAGAAAGGCCCCCTTCTAATGACGGCACCCTGGGTTTCCACCCTGGGTTCCCGCCCTGGGTTCTGGTACAACACTGCATTCATTGCCCCAGGAGGGTGGAAGACACGGTCAGGAGCTGTCAACAGGGTTAGAGGGGAGGCGGCTGCAGAGGGAAGAGAGCCGTCGTCAGTCGGGGCTGACTGTGCGCCTTCCCCTCCCCCCGCCAACCCCTCCCCCCATAAGTCCCTTCCTTTCTCTGGGCCTGAGATGACTGACCGGGAAGGCGGGACCCACCGCCACCCGAGCGAGGCTGTCGGGGCGAGTGGGACCACATGTGCACGAGCTCCTTCCAACACGCGGGTCACACAGAGTCAGTTACACTGGCTTTACTGGTGACCGTGACCAATCATGTCGAAGACATTAACCCTAATTCAAGAAGGAGCTATGGTTGTTTTTTAACCTGAAAGCACTTTTATTTATAACACTTGGTTTCTCATCCAGATTCTGCTATTTACTGATCAAGTCTTTTTATTGCTCAATTAACTAGGACACTTAATCAGCAGTTTCATGCAATAAGGTGCTCGAACAAAATGGTCGGAGACTCACTTTGCGTTTCTCTCCTGCTTACACAGGCTGCCTGAGTCTGCGTGGAGCGGTCCGGGGGCCCTAGTGTCCCCACGGACGGCCCGCCATGGACACTTACCCCTCCGACTCTTTCGAAGTGGTCGCCGTCTCTGTCGAAGTCTATCGGGCGTCCATTAAACAACCAGGTGAAGGCGATGTCGAGCGAGGGGTCGTGGGTCACCTGGCAGGTGAGAACGATGCTTTCGCCGGCAGTGACGTCCATGCTGGAGGGGGGCACCGTCACCCTGGTTGGGTCTGCAGAGTGGGGACAGGACAAACACGTTTGTGGGCTCGGGGGGAAAAAGGTGCGGGGTCGCAGAGGGCGGAGCGCGGTGGGGCTTCGTTTCATGTTCCCTCCGGCATGGCCTGCTAACCGCAGCCCCTGGGCAGCTCGGATCGGGCCCACAGTCGCTGTTCTACTGGATGACAAGGGCGCGCGTCGCGGGACAGGGGCTCCCAGGGATTTGTCCCCCTTCAGGAGAAAGCAGTGTTTCTGGGACAGGGAGCCAACAGGAAAACCTCTGTTAATCTGAACTTTGAGCTTTTTTTTCCTTTGATCAAAGTGACGCATGTGTCCTATGGGGAATTTAGAAAATTCAGGAGGTTAAAAGAAGGAACCGAACTCCCGCCATAAAACGAACAAAAAAAAAACAAATGAACAAAGAAACCAAAGCAAAATCCTATTTACTTTCTCACTACCTGGTTGAAACCTCTGTTTCATTTTGGTATAACTGCCCTTTTCGGGTCAGAGTGTTTCGCGGTTTGGTTCTGCGTCGTTAACGCCCCTCCCGTGTGCGGCTTTCCTGTCCTCTCTGCACAACCTCATCTTAGGCACGTTTATATTGTTATCTACATGTTTTATAATCTGCTTAATGCGGTACTAAATTTATAAAGATGTTCAACACCTCATTTTCAAACTAGTAGATGTTTTAAAAAATTTATTATAAATATAATGATTAATGATATTGTAATAACTATCATTAGCAAATTGATCTCTGTGTATTACTTCTTTCAAAGAAGGTCTACTAACCGGTTCTCGGGTGCCCCCTTTCCATTCCAGTTTCCGCTGGGGACGGAACGGGCCTGCTGACCTGCGGTCGTTCGCGAAGCCCAGCGCTGCCCTCCCGGGCAGGGGCCCCGCTAGCTCAGTCAGGGGCCTGAGCGCACAGGGTGAAAAGCAACGTGAGTTCAGTAGGAAGGTCACCTCAGTGCCTAAGGAATGAGATTCTTGCCCTGGCCTGGTGGTCCGCGTGGGAGCATCATCCCACACACCAGAAGGTTGTGGGTTCGGTCCCAGGAAGAGGTGCACGCGAGAGGCAACCGATCGATGTTTCTCTCTCTCTCTCTCTCTCTCTCTCTCCCTCTCTCTCAAACCAATAAATATATCCTCTGGTGATGATTAAAAAAAAAGAATGACATTTTGAATTAGGCTATATTCCGGAAATTTCTCCCTGCTCCGACTGAAACAAAACCAACCTAACACATCATAATGAGACAAATCAAAAGCGAACAAAACTATAAAAGAACTTTGACCAATCCCCTTCCGAATGCACAGGGTGGCCTCTTGGGCTGCGGGCATAGGCGTCTTTGTGGAGTGGCCCCTTAGATGAGAGTCTCAGCTGGGGATTTTGAAACGCTATCTCCTGGGACATTACTTGATGGGTCTTTTTTCCAACAACAACATTGTTTTCCAAAACAATGGCCTCTTGAAAGGGGATTTAAAACAGTTTTAATTTTACCCTTTTACCCAATTACAGACCGCACACGCCTCCGGCCTTAGAGAAGGAAGCTGTGTGGCTATAAATACAGGGTGATCAGCGGCGAAACGGGCTTGTGCTGTTTTCTGAAAACCGGAAGAGGGGGCGGAGGGGGGCTGCTGCTGCGAGTCACTGACGAGTGGCACCTGAGAGAAGGGACGAAAGCCAGGACTGCTGGCCAGGAGGCCGCAGCGCGGACGGTCCTTTATTTCCAAACCCGGGGCTTTTGCAAGTCACCTAATCAAAATTTGCTCCATGGATTATCTGACCCGCGCAGGGATAAATAGGGATGGAGATCTTTTTCTTTTCTAAATGAGGGAAGGAGTTGAGAGCAAATCACCTTAGAATAATTCTAAGCAAACAGCTCCATTTTGACTGAACATGTCATTTCTCATTTTTGAATTTAAATTTTTCTTCATCTATAAAGGAATAATTCCTGCGAAAATGATATGAGTCTGTGGTTTTTATTTGGCAAGATGTTGCCTGATTCTGCTGTTCATAGGTGTCTGCTGATCTTACAGTTTCGATTTTCACTTCGAGGTACCTCATTCATTTGCTGACCTGTCCAACAAGCACACCTTGGGCATCCCAGAGATGACAGCATCCTGTACCAGGAGGGACAGGAAGGGGACTGAGGGCAGGAGAGCATTTGTAACAGCTGAATCCCTTGCCTCGCGGACACTGTGTCAAGTCTTTACCTGGTAACTTTGTTTACTAGCAGCAAGGAGGTACTGTCACCGTCCCTGCTTAGTAGACAAGGAAGCTGGCGTCTGCGAGAGGCGGAGGGACCGCCTCCTTCCTTCTGCTGAAAACAGGACATCTGTGCGCAGATCACCCAGTGAACAGTTCAAGGGCATCACCTAGCAATTTGCACCCTGGATTATGTGTAGCCAACAGAAGCTATTTAAATGCAAAATAAATTCAAAGAAGGCCACAGGGTGAGGATGGTTTCCGAGGGCCTCCCTGCGAGAGTAATGAGCCTGTCGCTTCGGTTTGATTTCACGCCTAGGATGCCGGCGCTGGCCGAGCTCACTCCGCCAGTTGACAGGTGTGGAGCCAACAGGCACGGGACACACCCCGGTGCCGAGAGTCACCTGTAACCCTGGCTCACGTTTTTAAATGACATTTGTCTTCCGAAGAACAGTTTATCCCTTTACGCCCATGTTGGGACCTGGGACAGTTCTGTTACCGGTGAGCCCCGCTGCCTGTTTGCCACGCCCACAGAGTTCCCCAAGTCGGGGATGCGGCGGGCACTGGCGCGGTGCCGACAGCGGATTTGCACATTTGCTCTTGTCACCGAGTCATGTCCTGAGCTCTGAAGTAGCCATAATCAACGCAAAGCAAGTTGGGCACTGTGCGCACACCAGGGAGGTCTCCTCGGGACCAGAGGGGGGTAGTCCAGACAGGTTCGAGTCCCCGTGAGCCACTGGTTTCTCACATTGCGTGCTTGTTCAGGACTCCTGTGTGCTGTGAGATCTGATGCCACGCACTTCAGGAATGTCCTTAAATGTATGCTGTTTACGCCGCATACAAATAAACAGATGGCGTCTTCAAAACAAAACTGTCTCCCTTCCTTTGGTTTTAATTCATCAAGATCAGGAAGAGCCTATATTTATGACTTCTGTTCTGAAGAGTGGTGCCAACTGTTGTTCTGTGCATAGAACCCTCAAAGGCAATTAGAACTCAAGATGTGACGTGATGTCTGCATTTAGATGTTAATTAAATAGCAACAATGAATAGGACCCTACACACCCCAACTTTCCTGCTTGTGCTTGGTTCAATCTATGGAGAATGATAAACCTGAAGCCCTAGAAAATGTGTCCTGGTTGGTGTGGCTCAGTGGACTGAGTGCCGGCCTGAGAACCAAAGGCTCACCGGTTCGATTCCTAGTCAGGGCACATGCCTGGGTTGCGGGCTGGGTCCCCAGTAGGAGGCGCGTGAGAGGCAACCACACATGGATGGTTCTCTCCCTCTTTCTCCCTCCCTTCCCCCTCTCTAAAAATAAATAAATAAAATCTTTAGGAAAAAAAGCTCTAGAAAATTTATACATACACACACACACACACACACACCAACTGCCTCAACCCTGCTAGAATAAAAAAAATTGTTTTATGTTTTGTCTAATATATATAAGACAAACTAAGTGATCTGAAGATCGAGACAACCATGGGAGGGAGTTAATTATTAAGCGCAATTAATGATTAGGTTGACAATTAGATGCATAAATTATAACACTAATTATCCAAGTCACCTTACATTCCGACTTTTGCTATTAGTGGAAAAGCCTTCTGCTTTGAGGCTTTTGCGACCCGCAGACACACGTGCCCGTGCAGGGCGGGGCCAGAGTCCCCCTGGGTGCTGCCCTCCCTCCACCATTCCAGCCCGTGGGCTGCAGTTGGTCCTCTCTTTGCCTGCCACTCGCAGGGCCAAGGTTGTCCCCCGGCGCCTATCAGGAGAGTCTCCCGCCTGTGTTTGTCACCGCCTTTCACGGAGGGTAGCGTTTCCTTCTGTTAGTGAGTTTCTGGAAGGTGACGGCTGTGACGGTAACTTTCAGTCCGGCTCTGCCTCTGTCGTGTATTCGTTTTTACAGATCATTTAGAAAATGGCGCACTTCAGGAGCAGGAGCTGGTCAAGAGCCGGCTGTCAGCTCGCCTCCAGTGACACAGGAGGACGACACGGAGAGTGATTTTTGATAGCAGTTAAAGGCCACCACGGGGACGGCTGGCCAAGGACCACAATGAGCCCGGGGCGGTGTCTCTGGGGACGGGTTTCAGAGCTCTCACTGGGCCAGTGTTTTCAATAACCATAAAGCCGGTGCCGGGTGAACTGTTAATCAATTCTGCATAAAACACACATCTAGAAAGAATACCCTAAACGTGAGATGAGAATCAAAATTCACAATGACTTCAAGCTAGACAAATTCTTTCATTGAGGATAAAATGTAATAGGGACAAAGGTAAAAAGCTACATTTCAATCAGCTACACAGGGGCTGGGCAGGGGGGTGGAGGGGAGAGTGAATTGCCAGCTCCCAGGAAAACGACTCGAGCCCGCCCCGTGACCAAGGGGCTGGGGGCCGCCGGGACAGCTGATGCGCGGCGCCCTCCCCGCGACGGGCAAGAGCCCCGCTGCGTCTGCACCAGCAAGACCGCCGCTCACTGGGGGCGTCCTCGGACGCAGGGACAGGTCCGTGGACCCGGGGGAGTGAAGGACTTCATAAATCCCTAGCAGCTAAAATAACTGAAAATCCTTGGCATGAGGAGGAGAAATCAGACGAAACATAAGTGGTCTTCAAATATGGGAGGGGTTCCTGGGAGGACGAGGAATTCGTCCCAAAGCGGCAAGAAAGAGAGAC
The DNA here is from genome assembly GCA_004026545.1 of Mormoops blainvillei. Classification (NCBI taxonomy): domain Eukaryota; kingdom Metazoa; phylum Chordata; class Mammalia; order Chiroptera; family Mormoopidae; genus Mormoops; species Mormoops blainvillei. The sequence goes on along the minus strand of PVJD01005168.1, from coordinate 4,092 downwards.
CACACTACTCGCAGGTGTACGGAGGCTCCGGCTGAGGGGGGTTCCCTGCCAACTGGCCTTTGCCCAGGCTGGCGGACGCCCGGGAGCACATGGACCGCCGTGTCTGCAGGTGTTCGCCGGCGGTGGGCACCCTCGGAGGGGCATGCCCGGCCACAGCGAGGGCCAGCCAGGCTGGAGGCGGCCCGGGATCTCTGAAGGTCAATGTGGCCTCCCCTGCCACCCCGCCCACGTGGCCCTTTTGTGGAACCCGTCAGCGCTGCGGCCGCTCTGTTTGCCCCGGGACGAGCCTGGGCGTGGCTGCAGACTATCGCTTACACGTATCTGGCGTCTCCCTGGCACCTGGTTCCCGGGAGCGGGGACACATCTTACACTTTTCAAGTCCCAGGTGCCCAGCTCCGTCCCTTCTCAATAGCGCTGGTTAAAGGCGAGCCGTTGGCGAGCCGCGAATGGCAGTGTTGGTGACCGATGAAAATAAGGTCCTGACCCTGAAATGCCGCGGGCCAGGAAGTGGCCGTGCCCTGCGTACCACTGACCCTGGGACATTAACCAGGAGCCACTGGCCCAGTCGCTCCGCTGCCAACTCCGGCCCTTCCTCTGTGCGCAGGGCTGACTTCTGTGGTCACGTTTAGGATTTACTTTTTCTTGCTTTAAAAAAATAACTTATTTAAAAAATAATTTTGCAATAGTTCCAAACTTACAGAAACATTGCCAGAAAAGTACAAAGACCTTTCTCACGAACCCCCCAGCAGTTAATATTTTACTGTGATTCCTTCTCTCACATATAATATAGATATAAAATAAACATGTCAGTCTTTCTCTGAACCTTGGACGACAACTGCAGACACGGCGTCTCATGACCGCTGATTGAGAGACAGCGATGTGGGCGCCCATGTGCTCGCTGGTTCCAGGCGCTCTCCGTACGTGCGTACAGCGCATGTACCTACGCATCGGTGACCCCTCCCACATTTTATTAAAAATTTACATATTTGCTTAATCAACTTACAGTTTTGTTCAGTATAATCAATTCCCTAATTGTGCCCGCCGTCTCCTCTGCCCACCTCCTCTGCACCGATGCTCAACCACACCTCGTCCTGGGCTTCGGGGCGCACAGACCCCAGTCCCACAACGGCCGCCCACCCGCGCCGCCGCCCTGCCCTGGATCCTCGCCCCTGTGCCGGCTCCTCCGGGCTGGGAAGGGACGGTGGGATTTAGATTGCCTTCGTATGGATTTAAAATGTAAAAATTGTACAGAACTATACCACGAATAAAATGAAAAGGTGGCTAAGTAATTCTAGAGCATGCCCCATTTAAAAAGTCAGTTTTGTGCCACATCTTAGCAGAAGAATGAATATAGAAAATGTATCACTTTACTAAAATCGAAGCACTCTTGAGTTTCTGCATCTTATTCTGGGGGACAATTGGAGTCTATGCATTCGTTAAATACTTATTGTCAGGAGCAAGTCATTACTTAAAATGATATTAAGCCTTTAGACACTAATTCATCATTAAACAGAAGAAAAATTGCTTAATTTTCTAACTGTTCTCTAGGTTCTACATTTCAAAAGAAACAAACAACCTAATTTCCCATAGTCCTTTTCTCTGGAGTTACTTTTCCCAAGAGAATCCGCCCTGCCAGGGAGTTGGGTGGGGACCCGGCGGGGGATGCGGGGTGGGGGAGGGGTCCTGGAGCAACCCATACCCGCGGCGGGAAGCCTTCGCCAGACTGTTGCTCTAGCGCTACGTTTCGGGGTGTGCATTCCTCCCTTGTTGCATCTGCTGACGGGCCCTGTTGGAGGCAACTTCCTCGTTATCTCTGGAATTTTGGTTTGGAAGTTCACCCCGTAAGGAAGCCCCCCTCACCCCCTGCGCCGGGAGCCTTCGTCCCCGTGCGGCGGTTGCACAGCCAGGCCGAAGCGGGCGCCGCTGGCGCGGCTTCAGCGCAACGCTGTCTGCCGTCGCCCAAAGGCTCTCGGTGCCGCCACGCCCGCAGGTCAGAGACAGCGACGAACGCGGAGCCTTGTTTTGTCCAGTTTTTATTTTTAATCAGCACGTTGGAGTTGCTCTTAAAATCACTCATTTTCAGCTACTTTGCTCCCATTTTCACCTTCCCCGGGGAAAGCAACCCCCCTGGCATGGGACTCGTGCGGAGCAGGGGTCTCGGCTGCGGCGTCTTCCCAAATGGGGAGCGTTTTCTGTTGGGGCCTCTGCGCCCCCTAGGAGGAAGAAGACTCCTCGCGCGACCAGCGTGCGCGGGGGTCCGCCGCATGTCCCCGCACACATTCTCTCTGTGGCACTTTATGGTTTAAAAGAAACGAACTAAACGGACTATTGGAAAAGACTATCCTCCGACGCATTAAATGAACTGTATCTACATGTCAAGGTAAAGTGAAAGTGACTTTATGGCATCTTTTGGGACTGTGATTAAAGACAAAAGCACTGCAAAAGGGAACCGCAGATCTCTTGTGACCACGGGGAAACACCGCCATCGGAGAGTCAGGGTTCTTCCTGTTTGAGAAGGGGGACTCCGAGCCTGTGTTTCCCAGCCCCCACACATGAGCAACCTTCCTTGTGAGTCATGGGGCCAAAGGGTCCCAAAGTCTCCCACAGACAATGCCTGAGGAGGGTGCAGGTGGCCCGGGGGGACGGAAGACAGGGCAGCGCTGCATCCGCTGGCACGGAGTAAGAGGTCATTCGCCTGCGGTACCAAGGGAACGCAACACACAGGGCGGTGCTCAGACAGCGCCTCCCGGTGTCACCTACCACCACCTGCGCCCTGCTGGCCACGGGGTGCCGGGAAGGACTCTGTCTGGGCAGCAGATGGCGCTGCGACCCCAGTGGAGGGGGAAAGCTGCCTCCTTTTCTGCCCGCCCTGCAACTTTCCCCTGGTTTTCCGACTCCGCAGTCTAAGGACGCAGCGTCTGGGGACCAGCGCTAGTTCTCCTGTCCTAAGGCGGTATTGCTTTGCTTGCTTAGGGACTGCAGGAAATATCAGCGAGGGGCGGTGCGGCTTTAAACTGGGGGCCTTCCTACCTCTGTGGACGGTAGGAGCCCCTGCCTTTATCTGATGCAGAAGGAGGATTTGTGAAGCTTTCTGCAAAACAAAATCAAGCGACCCCACCGCCCGTGTCTGGGCCACTGCTGGCTAGCTAGCTGGGGGGGCAGGGGGCGGGGGAGGCTTGTCAGTAACTCAAGGGAACTTTTCCCCGAAACCTACAGGATGGACAAATATTAACAGCCCCTGGAGATGCCTGCGTGGGCACGGCGGGAGCCGTGAGTTCTGCGGCTAGAAGAGATTCTCCTGCTGCACCGCGTGGTTCTGAGCCCCATGCAAGCGCGGCCGGCACAATTCTGAGGGAGGAGAGCGGAATCAGGAGAGCTCTCGGTTGGGGTTTGTTCCCGTTTGTCACGCTGAGGAGAAAGAATCAAAAAGCAGGAGGACAGGCTGTGGTAGGAAAGCCGCGATCTGGGGCGGACGTGGGGGTTGCAGCGCAGTCTGATGTCCAACCCCGGAGACGAGGCGCCAGCTCTTCTACTGAGAGTCGCGGATCCAAGGAGGAAAGAAAAGCAGTGGAGGCTCAGGGCAGTAGAGGGCAGCTTAATGTAGCTTATTTTCAGAGAGCTGTTTACAGCTTTTCCTGCCTTTGAAGTCAGGGACAGGGGACATCAAACCAGTTGAGGCCTCCATATGCCCTGTGCAGAGGATGGCGGAGGGGAGGGAGAATGGGAAGGCGGGGCAGCAGTGAAAGCGAGATGAAAACCCAGAGACGCGGAGCAAGGCAGCCCCCGGCCACGAGCGGCCGCGTGCCCGCGCCGCACGCACGGTGGGTGTGGCGGGGGAGGGGGACGGTCGCAAGGTGCCCCGGACCCTGCAGTGATGCAGGGGAGGCACACGGCCACTGAAGAGCGTTTGGAAGTGAAAAGACAGACTTTTGTGGAACAAAATTTCATTCCGTGGTTTCCCGGACAGTGAAACAGAAAGCCTTTGTCGGGCAAGCGGCAGCTCTGTGGATATAATTATTCTCAGGAAAGCCGCGCCTAGCCCCTTCCTCCTGCAGGTGGGACGGGAGGCCGAGTTCCGGTTTGGGGCAAAGT